>QMIH01001166.1:53144-65654 GCA_003987875.1 Clarias batrachus | reverse complement strand
CTACAGCTGAGCCGCTGAGCCTTTTTTATCAAGCTGTCCACAAATTATTTATACAAGCGATGTCATTGTTAAAATCGAATTAAAAAGTGATTAAAAAGTTGTATCCTTTGTTTTACTTCTGAGTGTACGTTTATGAAAATGACATACATGTACATACATTTGCAATTACTAACCTGAACCGTGACTGTTTATTTTACTTACACACCAATTAATTTAAATATTGAAAGAAACAACTTCAAAACTAATACAAATTAGTATATATAATATAATRACTTTTAAATGCTAAATGTAACCGTTTGCTGCAGACAATCGGCTGAACTTTTGTACTTCCTGTTCAGTTTATTTAGATTTAGATTTCCTGACCCTTGATTTGTGAAGGGTGGTAAGACCCTGGGCGTATTCTAAATATACAGTTAAAGAAATCACAGGTTAAGGTTGCTTCATGCTAAAATGCTTTGAATTGCTTACAGAAGTATCATTCTTGATCTTAATTTTATTACAAAATAAATATGCAACCGATAATAAATTGTTCCACATTTTTATTAGGTTTTGCTTGGCATGCCTGTTCATATTGTGTGTGTTTGTGTGTGTGTGTTTCTAGTTCCATACAGTGCCGGTTGTCCGGAGGTCAGATGACTCCATGCATAATAACAATTATTCAAGAAAGGATGCCAAAGTCCCAAGCAAGATGGCAAACAATGCAGCACTGTAGGAGGCCAAGGGCTTCTGTATATACATAAGCCAGAACATTGTGGTTACTATCCATGCAGATGACCTAAGACTAGATCAACAATGGCACTAGCGAGGGGAGGGAGGGGGGGGACAGTGGAATCAGACGGTCCCATCACCCTTTGTGGATTCCAACATGAGTTGTACAGTATTCTGGAGCTCATGGTGTATACTGAGTGTATACTGAGCTCCTATTAATGTGCTATATATATATATAATATAATTAGTTGGTATATAATATAATTGGTGTCTAGTATATGTTCTAGTATAGTTGATGGTGCAAATAAGGAATTTTATTGGTGAGCTTCTTTATTAACTTTATTTTAATAAAGAAATTATAAAAATGTATTAAATATTATAACATTTGGCTTAGGTGATGATTATTATAGTTATGGAACTTAAACAGGTAACAAACAGAATAACCTTAAAAATTAATTGGCCTGGGTGATATATGGTTTCCTCTGCCCTGAAATACGAAGCCATGACCTAAGCCTAGAGATCATGGCTCGTACTCAAAAACACTAAATCAATTATAGTAAGATCCACACTATTTTGCAGAAGGGTTAATGGTTATAACTGATATAAGACAACAATCATCTGTCAGACTTTTTCAAGACATTTGGCCAATTAGTTTTACAGTGGGGGGGGGGGGCAATCAATGATGTCATTGTCATCATCAATGCATTCTATTCTCACCACTTGGTTTACAATTATGTATTTTAAAAAATGCATAATGCAATATAAGTCTAGTGTATATCTTAGCATATGATATACACCAATTAATATAGTAATGAAGAAACAATGATACTGTATTGTTTGTAGAGAAGAGCATTTAGCATTCTGGACATATCTGTGGTGTTTGCTTGAACACTGGCCTTTTCTTCTCAATACAACCACCATTCATGAAATAAGGACAATAAGCTGCTTCAGTTACAGTGATGTTCAGAGATTGTAATTTAATGAACTACTAATTAAATATCCGTGTGATGTAGAGAATTATAAAACACTACACTATCGACATAGAGAAGCTGTTTCCAAATCTGAACTATCAACTAAATTAGATCAAGTTAATCAATGTGACTCAACATTCTATTGTGACATGACATAATAAGTAACTTTAAATTAGCCGTACAGGTATGTATTTGTAATGTACATTATTTCAGGAGTTCATAATTGCSTCAATATAAAGCCTCAGTCTGTATTTATGAACTMTCAGTTCTGATATCATTCTCAATTTGTCTTAAAAATTGCTCTATGATAGCTCAAATTCTTTCCATCATCCCCTCCACTTGAGTGACACGCAAACACAACAAAAACTGAACAGAGCAAAGTGAAAARGAAGCTCTCATCAGCACCATCGTACTTACTGTCAAGGGACAGCAGTGAGTCGAAGATCTTGCACTGCACCTGTCCTGTACTCTGGGATGCACAGGACATCCACAGACCCTCGTACAGCCCCACTGCCATGATGATGGCTTCTCCTGCGTACGATGACTGCTTCCACTGGGGCAGCATCGTCGTTGAGATGATCCCAATCCATCCTCCAAGAGCCAAGAAGTAGCCCAAGAGCTGAAATCCTGAATTGGCCATCCTTMTAGCTTTGCTTATTTTTTGWTTTTAGTTCTTTCTTTTTTTCTCTTGCTTTAGTTCTACTTATTAAAATCAGAATACTGTTCTAGAAAAAGATCAGAAAGAGCTTCTCCATAAAGACATTCACCCTCMCAGAGTAGAGCCCTCACGTTTCCTTGACCAGCGGAAACGAGTAGCAATCAAGGTTCTTCAGAAGGCAAACAAAAGGAAATGGTTTCTTCCGCTTGACAACTTTCTGGTGACTCACCGGGTCTTCTTATCACTTACGTTCACTTCAGTAAATGGCATCTGGAGCGCTGTGCTTTCCTAGTGTTCAACTCAATCAGTAGAACCAAAAGGACTCTCCAACAAACCTTCCAAAAGTGCTTGCTGGCCAGTGGTTACCATCAGGTTCTGGATGAGAGCTGGCCTTCACACTGCATAGCTGCTCTTATCATACTCCGGTACTGGTGCTCGGGAGGCTGAGCAACAGTAATAGGAGGGAAAAGACACACACAGATGCAGTACTTCAGACACAAAAGCAGCTCTGACAGGCTGAATGCAAAACAGGGGGCGGAGGGTCAGGCCTTAAAGTTTGCCCCAATTGGTCAGGCCATTTAAGAGGCACCCACTGAAAGGAATGTAAAGCAAAGTTCAGCTCATTAAACTGTAATGTCACTAGGAAAGTTTAGCTTTTTTTTTTTTTTTAAGAATCCTAATATTCCTGCAGGTTCTTCTTAGAATACAGATCCCTGTTATCATATCAGTGGTTTCTTCTTGTTTTTTTTTTTGCAACTACCGATGTTTGAGAAGAAGTCTTGGAAAGCCCAGAACAGAACAGAACACAAGAGTGTGCATAAATCAGCCTGTTAAACTGTATGCTCATGAAAGGAAGACAAAACCGCCTTGAGATTTAAGACCTTGGCCTATGACAGCTTTACGGAGCTCCATGGGAACCTCRCCCGAGTTAATCCTCACCATAGAGCAAGTGGGGTAGCGGAGTAAGGAAAAATGGCGCCGTTTTGGTTAGTCACACATGAGCTGGAATATCAAGTGTGTGCTCGATAGTAAGCCCGAAACCAAAAGTGGTAATGGTGTGGCTTTATAAACATCACTTCAAGAGCCAAACATGTTCACATTATAGACATCCCATTCAGGTAATAGATTTTTCACATCTGTAACATAACATCTACTTTTGAACCCAAACTCAACTAAGAGCCTGAAGTTGTGTCTTTCCAAAAACTCCTCTGGGATTCATGCTTTTATAGGAAAAGAGGTTAATTATCTAGATAACAAGCCTGTTTTTTTTCCCAGTGAGGCCACGAAATCGCTCTCGCCCACCCAACCGATCTTAAAACTGCCCACTCCACCCCATTTTCCTTCCACCACATGATTATCCTGAGCTCACTGTTTACATTAGAGTGGATATGTGCAGCTCGGACAGACCCTTCTCCAAACACGTCTTCACTTGTGGTTTGTCTGAACGGATTAAAATACCATGCAGCAAAACATCACAGAATCACCAGGGCTGCTAAGACAGAACCGAGACCCAGGAATGGACAAGTGTAGTAACAACTCTTTATAGATAATGTATCAGGTGTGAAAATAAGAGGGAAAAAGTGAAGAAGATCTGCCACAATATCTACAAAAATCTAACCTAATGATCTAACCTAATGACTCTTAAAGATAAGATAAGATAAGATAAGATAAGATAAGATAAGATAAGATAAGATAAGATAAGATAAGATGAGTTACGATTGTTCAATTATACGAAAATAATCAACTTTGACATTGACTTACATAATACCATCTCACATTGCAAAGTAGAAATAAAAGGTAAAGTCAATGATTAATAATAACTTAAAAATTAATTAATTAATTAATTAATTAATTAATTAGGCCACCATACTTATTAAAGGTCCTATACTTTACTTTTTCTGTAACACAGATCTCAGAGTTTCTGCAAAGTATGTGTTAATGATCCAGCTTAAATAGTGTCCAAATAATATGTTTTACATWCCACTCAATCTCACTCTGTTTCACTACTCCCCTGAACACACCTTTTCTGTGTCTATGTAAATGGGCCACGCCCCTCCATAGAACGGCATAGCTTAACAACAATCCAGTGGAAGGGCTCTTCTTATATGAGATCAAATTAGGGGTAAAGTCTAATTTTCTTACTTTCTTTTCCATACATGCATACACACACAGACACACACACACTGGATACTTATCTGCATGTCTAAACATCATAAAAAATGTATTTGTCCTTTAAAGCATTGTTGTCATTGAATATTTAATTCATGTCTGCTATGACAGCTATTATAATTCTTTAATGACTGTATGTACTTCAATTTATACACATTTAAATAACATTTTACAAACTAGTTGGTTAAAAGATAATTTTATACATCCGGTGTTTTTATGCTGTCTTGCTTTGTGTTTTAAACCCTTTGCTACCTCTGCCCTTCAATAGTACAGTAGATACAGTATAAMAGGCTTAGAGTAAAGCAGCAGTTTCAGATTTAGATGTAGATTTAGAGAACTTCCTTTGACACTGGGACATGGTAGTAGATTATAATTGAACCCACCACCACCCCCCCTCCAATCTTTTTTAAAACTCCAGGAGCTTAGGAGTTTGCTAGCAAACTTTGACCATTAAATGAAAAGGCCATCTGGTCAAGTTCACTGCCGGCTAATTACAAACACTGAAAGGATTTTATTCCCTCTTCTGTAGACCACTTATATGATGTAAAAGAAAAAAAAAGGATTTTAGAGTTTAATATGAAAAACATCTCTTTATGTAATTATACAGCTATATGTACATGTTACACAGTAATCAGACAATCTGTAGTAATACAGTAGGCATAGTAGTATGGCTTGTATAAAAAAATAGTACAATGTTTAGAAAAGTAAAAAATAATAGTGGTGGATGAAAAAGAGCGGGCAATTATTCTTGAGGGGGAACCTATCGCTCACTTGTTTTCTCCAGACATATCACACACCCTACAGGAGGTCTTTATAAACAGGAAACTGGTTAATGAGGTTGATAGCGTGAGCACATTAGGGCCTTATCAGATCGCTGCTTGTTATGAATATGGTGGCCTAATTGCTGGATTGCTGAACTTAAGTCCAGAGCTCTGACTCACGTATACAGCTGGGGGTTTTCCGGGGGATTTTTGTCCATTGGGACAAGCAACTGAGTCACAGACCTCGGGTTGTGGACAACAAAATTTTTATTTGTATAACAAAGTGTGCAAAAATGCTTATTATCTAATGTGTAGAGGTAAAAAAAAAAAAAAAACTTTCTGAATCTTAATTTGTTTTTGTTTTTTTGAGTGAGTCTACTGGAAGTTCTTTCTTTTTTTATCATACAATGAATCAAATCACTGATAACAAGATCATGAAAAAAAATGCTTTAAATGTATAATTGTAATAAATTGTTAAAAAGAAAAGTCAGTCCTGGTCTCGATGGGTATGTAAAGTGATGATATAATGTTATATGTATAATGATATAATGGTTAACTATAATCATGAATTCTGTTAGGTAATTAATAACACATATTGTGCTTAATGATTGCACAGTGTGACAAAGAGAAGTTTAATGTTACCACCCCGAAGTTGATTATTTTTCTGTGTTTCGTTCCTGTTATACAACAGCAATTGAGCAAAAAAANTTTTTTTTTTTTTTCCCTACTCTGTAAACAATGACACATCATATACCTTATCCATTTATTATTATTTTTGTGGTGAAACATCCAAAAAACAAGTGAATGAAAGAACAAATTGTGTACTGTAAGCTCTGACCTCATGAAGATGCCAGAAAATGTGTAACGTTACAAAGCACAGAGACAGATTCCTTCCATAAATGCCAAGTAAAAAAAAATTTCTTTATATCTTTATTTCTGTATTTCTTTCTTTATTTATATCATAAACATTGAAATAAATAAATWAATWAATTAATTAATTAATTATTTGGGTGGAAAAAGCAGCACTCAGAGCCATGAATTTAGAACCCCTATGGTATAACATTTCCCAAGGCATTATAACAGTGCTATGGAGTATAATGCATTATCTTAAATTGTAAAATGCATGATATGTTATGTACTAAATTACCTTTATAGACAAAAGAAGAAGAAGAAGAAGAAGAAGTCTTGCATAATTATCACTTTGATATTTCACATTATGCCATTATATTTAATCTCTCACATTAATTTAGTAAACTGTGCCTAAATAGAATGCATAGTCTTGCATTCGATATGCTATTTATTTACAAATACATTACTCAAGGATACACGATGGGTATAGAGGTTATGAAAGAATTAAAGCCCTCTTTGTCACACCAAGTTTGTCATGCAACATTTATAAAGTATTTCTCGCAACATGTTTCAAGGATGTGAAACTGGTTCAACATGCCAACGGAAACCACTTAACTAGAAACAGCCTTGAGAAGGCTTACAGTATGCTTTCAGAAATTCACACTGTCAACTTTGAAGAATGGCACTCCATGTACCTTAGGTATTCTGTTCTTGTTTTAGGGATTCTAACCTTAGGTCATTTTCTTCTCATGTTAGTCCTGAGGTTAAGCATGAGATTAATCCAACACTTACATAGGTTTATGGCTAAAGAAACTCCCACCCCCCGATTTTTTTAAACAAAAATTGTTTAAAATTTGCTTGTTTATGTAATAATCTCTGCAGCAACCTCATTTCACCTCTCATCCATTCCAAGTACTCAGCATCACCATTATACTAATCACTGGCCTGATCATCTGCCATTGTCTACATCTGAAAAGAAAAACTTGCCATCAAGACTACATGGTAAATACATGAAAATCTTGATCTTTGAAGCAAAATATAAAGAAATGGGGGGGGGGGGGTGTCAAGACTTTTGCACAGTTCTTTATATGAGCATGATATTGATCATTGTGATCACACCATATATAATCATGTCCATATGACCTTCTGTGTAGCCTCATGACCAGATTTGGAACAATCAATGAGCATGTAAGCAGACAAAGTGGGGCTGAGTTGGATCAAACCACTTTTTGTTTTTTTTTTGTTTTTTTTCTTACTACAAGGCCGAGCTTAAAAATCAGCTGACACGATCAAAGAATCCATGTCATATTTCAGCTAATCCGCCTAGACAGGTTATCCTGGACCTCCTGGTCACTGGGGACCTGTGCTATGTGCCATGACATGGGAAATGAGCAACTTTTGTTCCACGATTCCTAGAACCCTCATTAGCAAACCTATGATTGCGTTTTCCACTCTTTCACTAAGTCTCGCTGTTTTTCCTTTTTTTTCCTCCCAAATACAAAATGGAACTGAACATGATTGTCAGATTAATGGAAATAATCTTTCTTTTTCACCATCTACAGCATAGGTTTGTAGTGTCCAAAGTGTATACATGTCCAGAACCGTTAGAGAGCACTCGAAAATAACAAGCACTGCAATGAAACAAGGTTAAATAGGAGGCCCTTATTACTTGCATGCACTTGTCCATATCCGGATGGACCCTTTGTTGCCAGTGCCCCTTCAACAACCACCATATGACCCCCAGGAATAGCTGAAGTAGGGAACAGGAGGCCTTGTGTAAAGAGTTTTCACCTGGCTTTTTTGCGAAGTATTTTGTTTCTGATGTGGTTTCTTGGGCCAAACTCATGGGGTACAACAGCTGAGCAGGGGGCAGAGTCTGAAATCATCGAAGATTAGGAAGGGAATGTGTCAGACTAATCCACCATTGAGTTTCTGTTTTTAGGCTTTTGTTAGCTTGGAAGACAAGAAGGACAGTCCTGTTCGCAGAGAAAACTTAATTAACACAGATTATGAAGAATCTATAATCAATATAACTAAAAGAGACATTAGGGAAAGTGATATGTTTTGCATTTACACGATAAATAACTAATGATTGTTAAATAATTTTAGTGGTTTGTTCTCTCAGTTTCCTGCAACCATTTCTGCTAAAAAAAGATGTGAGAAAATTTTTATAAACTATTATTATCAGTTTGTGCCTGATATGCAAGCTGGAAGAGAAACCTATTTTAATTTTTAGGTAAAACATTGTACTAATGCACATCCACTGTATGCCTACCTGGCTTCGGCTTCGAGGCTGCTCTTTTCTATGTAGTTCTTCCTTTATTAAACATGACATGATGATGTAGGATTATGAGTTCGCATCCCAGTGATACCGCAGCAGGCCAAGAGAACCAAAGGAGCACGATAAGATTAATGAAATTAGATGAGCAGTTAGTAGAAAAATAATTCCTCAAGAATTTCTCTTTAGCACCTTTTATTTTTAACAGTGCCAGTACATTTGAAGTTGACTATCTGCTCAAGGATTTATATCATTGGCTGTTTTGAGACCAGCATAATGTGATCGCAGTGGCAGCTTCTTCGCTTTGGCTCATGTTTCCCATCTGTGCTCGCCTCGGAGCAAAGGCAGATCTTCAGCCCGCTGTTTCCATGGTGATGTTCAGTGACATCTTTATTTGACAGAGCTGAAAAAAAGAAGGTCCAAGAAGAAATGGTGCCAGAAAGGTGGGATTTCTGGATTGTTCCTGGTTGTTCTGAATGCTGAAAATGCTAATAAGGTACCGAGTGTTACATTAAGGTCTAAACAGACGTTGCAAAAGCTGAGTTATAGAATCTATTTTTAAACAATTAAGTTAAATTGTCCAGATTATTTATATGATAAAACATCTATATGAATCTGCAATTAGGCGTTGTTTGTAAATCAAATATATATATATACTTTTTTTTTTAATATCAATAGATAATATGCAAATATACAAATATATTTCAAATATATTATGAATTTGGATATTAAATACAATTTATTTAAATAATTTTTTTAAGAAAACAGGTATGGTGCCCAAGACAGACTCAGATAGGTGTGTCATGTCTACTACAAGACTGGTTCCCAACTCTCATCATCCTGGTGGACCTCCTATCCTGTCCTTCACATTGCAGTGTTTTCCCTGCTCTATCACAGCCACTAATTTAAGCAAAAGCTGTTAATTAGCTGAATAGTTAAATCAGTTGTGCTGGGAGCTGAGAATATGTCGGTCATTCGTTCAAAATGAGCCAGAAAAATATTACACTTTTTTTGTGTGTTTGTACAGTATGTTTATCTACATTTTCCTGGAAATACGTGAACTGGTTTATTACTTCTTCTTAGACAGTTTTACTTCTTATAAGTAGGAACTTACTTATCTAAAAGATACTTGAGAAAAAGTGGTATCCTTTGCTATGTTTCTTCACCAAATTTACAAACTGAGGTATGTACATCCCTCTGAGGTATGTATAGCCCACTGATGCTTGCAAATACTTTTAATACAAGTGATCCAGCTAATAATCTCTCAAAAGTAATGCAGCATTAAGATAAAACATAACCTGTGCCACGCTACCTTAATAAAACATGTCCTCTTGACCAGTTAATGCTTTTTCCTTCCTCCTTCTTCTACATTTAGATCCAAGATCTACTTCAGTGACTTGGAGCCTGTCCCAGGCCAACACTGGAATCATTGAACTTCTTTCAGGGAAATAAGAAAACGTAAATCACAGTGGCCACTGATGTCATCATCCAAGCATCCTTCAAAACTCCGTACAATGTCTTCTTTTGTTTCCAGTGAGAAAATGTTTTCTTATGTTCAGCAAACCTCTTAAAATTATGTCTTATGGATGCTGAGGTTTCCTGATTATATAAAGATAACCTCAAAAAGAAATAATGATTGTTTTTGATATATAGTATATAGGGAGCTTGGGGGATGGGGAATAACATAAAAGGTCAGTTTTAATAATGCTACATAAAATCTACACAAGACCTTCATGACAACAGGAATAAATTTACATAAATATTTAAATTATAAGTTTTAGATAAAAAGTCACTTGACTTTGGTGTTCAAATTGACCAAAGCAGTTTGCTGAAATAAGTCTTAGGTTTATGTCACTTGTCAAAAAAGGATTATATAGATGTTATAAAGTGCTATGACCACCACCTGTAATAAGAGTCAATTAATAATAATAAAAATAATAATAAAATAAAAAATAAATAAATAACATGCTCAATAATGACTTGTATAGATGCCACCACATAGAGTTATAAACACCATATGTAGTAAATGTTTATGTAGTTATGGTAAGTGTTTATGTAGGGTTATGTCACTTATCATAAAGGGCTTGCGGGATCACATTGCACTGTGATAACCACTTATGTAGCTTTATGTCTGTTGCCACAAGGGGCTTATTTTTGTGTATCATAGCACTATAATTGTAACCTATAAAAAGGCACTTAATATTAATGGAGGTATCTGTTATTGGTCACAAAGGACGTATGTGTGTATCGTACAGCATAATAACCAATACCTGTAACAAGTTTAACTAAAAAAAAATTAATTGTAAGTTTCTGTAAGTTGCCATTATAAAATTAGGTAGGAAAGACATAATAGGTGTCACATATAACCACCATCTATAATTGTAACAAAACATAGTCAATATATATGTTTAAGTATGTGTTTATGCTACTTCTTATCATGAATAGCTTACTGTATGTAGGCATCACATACCATTATAACCACCATCCATAGCAAGTGCTCCTAAAATGCATGGTAAGCACTTATACAGTTGAACAATTTACGTATACAGTATAAATTAATAAATGGCTTCTTTAAGGGCCGTCAAGCTCTACAATCCTCTGCAAAGTGTTAGTAAAGAAAACTAACCGGATGAATTATATTTATTAGCTTAAATGAAGTAGCGGTTCATCAATTCCTGATTTGGGACTTTTCCCCCTGGCCTCATGAGAGCTCATGGTGGAATTCATGTTAGGTTGTGTTCGCCTGCTGGCCACCTTTTCAAGTCTGAGAGTTGGAATTCATTTCGTCAAGCCATGTCCTGCTGTGTCCGGCTTAATCCTGTGCAGAGAGAGAGAGAGAGAAAGAGAGAGTCGTGCTGCGTCTAGCTCCCTGGAAACCACCACAAGATTCTTGTAGTCACTACACATTTGAGTTCAAAAGCCTTTTCTATGAAAAAGAAACACGATGAAGAATTGAACAAAGTGCCAAACAAACAACACACAATTGCCCTTTTCACTGGCACATTTCCTTTGGTGTATTACCCTAATTCAAAACACATTAGACTTTTGGCTTTGTGCATGCTCCTTCTCTGTAACAATGTCGAAATTCCTCACAGTGCTAATCTTGCTTAATTACTCTTATAACCACTAGCCCTGTATTTTAATTGGATTAAGTGTCTAAGGAAACATAAACTGGCATCTTACTATACATCTACACTTTTTCACCACTGCTCTTGTTTCATTTTSCTCTGCTAATAAAGGAACACAAAAACAACAGGTGGACACAACAGGATATGTYAACTAGAGTTTGTCCATTCCTGTAAGGAAGAGGGAAAATAACAATGTTTTGATTAGTATTGTATTGTAGCTTCGAAACCACACATAACCTCATACATCACATATCTATACACAAATCCTCCTGAAGACAAAGTGTCCTGTGTCTTCCAGCTCTGCCATGATTTGCTACGAGAAAAACAGTACACRGAAGACACACACTCATTTTACTATTCTCATTTCAAGTCATTTGTCGCAGAATTTTACACATATCATTCAGAGACCTTTCAGCTAAAGCACCTCAAAGTTATTGTCATATACACACAAATCAATACATTACTTAATGTGACAAAAATGGCTTTGAAAACACTGYGCACTTTTACGTTATTTACTAATTAGCATCGATCAKGAAGCTATAGTTTGCAAAAYGCTAGTTCACTGCTAGCAAACAGTAACACAACACAAGTTTGGCTAATGTTCCACCCCTCATCTAGCTAACAACCAAAGTGAGCTAAATGTAGGCAGCTACTTGCTAGATACCAGTTAAAAGGTTATCATCTAGGTAATGGCAAAAATGGACAAAATATACTTGGCTGGCTAGTGACAAGGCTGAATTGTGMCACAATTTGTRTTGTGTAAATAATTGTACTGTGTTACACTTTGCTAGCAGTGAACTAGCTTGCAAACTGTAGCTTAGCTATTGAGCCCATTTTGTATAAAGACTGTGGCACCTTAAGAACCACCACATTAACCCTCAGAGAAGCATGCAAGTGCATCTAGCTTTGGTGGTAGAAATTACTACTTTGTGTGGTATTAAATTTGTCAAAATAAATGTATATGTGATTTAATCTTTTTTTTTTTTTT
>QMIH01001166.1:37726-49533 GCA_003987875.1 Clarias batrachus | reverse complement strand
GGGCTGGAGAGCATTTTTAACAGCTCTTCTGCCTGAATTCTCTCCTAAGAAGCCAAACAAAAGTACAAGAGGGTAAAATAAATGCAATAGATAACTTAAATGATTAAAAATGATGTTTAAACTGTGTTTGTACAGTTTAAAAACGTCCAATGTCTACTGTAACCAATATGATCACAACATTACATAAAACTATATAAAATAATTTAAATCAGACAGAGTCTTTTCTCAAATTTATTAAGTTCAAGCTGTCAAAAACAAAAAACAAACCAAAAAAAAAAACTGGGGTCTTTTATTAGTGTTAATGCCAAAAAGGCAGGAAGAATAAAAGAAAAATGAATAAAGCAAGACAATAAGAGACAGACAGTAAGARAGAGAACTAGACAGACAAACAGTAAGAGAGACAGTAAGAGGGTGACAGACATCAAATGAGAAAAATGGTATGAGAGACAAATGTTTGACAAACAGGCTTTAATAGAGACAGACAGCCAAAGAAAGAAAAAATTATGACCTAAGCATCAGTAAGACAATCTCATGCATGTACAGTGCTGGTACTAGTTATTAATAAGTGTGATAATGACAAGCCGTGTGAAGATGAAGGTGTAAGTGGTGATCACCAACTGTGCACTGCAACTCACCTTTTCGTCATGTCGAGGATCCAGAGTGAACCACAGAGCCACCGCACACCTCTGACCTTTCGTCACGGCTCGGACCCCGTGWGGGTTCTCCTTACCGGCACTGAATGCCACAATGCGACCACACTGAGGTTTCACCACCGCCTGCAGAGAGGAGAGAAAATTGTGTTCACACCTCATTCTTAACAACAAATAATATATTAAAATGAATTTTACAAATCATGGCAAGTAAATGTTACATAATAAACATAACTATGTGTTACACACTCAATAATCACAAGATATTATTTTATTAACTACAGCCGGATCATTACATGGCTATAAATATTTTGAACAATGTACAGCTCTTACTGTGATGGTTTTGGCATCAAGTTCTGTAAAGATGAACTCTCCTCCTTCGAAGTCGTCATTGAGGTACAGAATGGCACTGAAAGCAGAATGGAGTATAGTAAAAACAGTAATAACTGAACCATGGCTGCATGTTGTGCTGGGTTTCCATGTACCTGTAGTCCCGATGTGTGTATGCTGGTGGCTCTTTGATACACTCATTGAGCTCGGAGATCAGGAGACAGTTGTCGACGTGTACAGGGTGGCTCAGGTCGACTCGGTCTTCTTGTTTCTCTGCACAGGAAGACGCAGATTATACAGTGTACTGAAGCGTTTGCTTTAATTGCTGAAATTGTCTACCTTTTGTATATTTTTTTGGGATTCAGATCAGAGCTTGGTCATGACGATTTGGTCACTTGGTAATGAATACTTTCATTTCAACATCTTTAAGCCATTTTGTGTCTATGTCTGTGTCAACCATGATCTGTTATGCTTGTGTTGTTATTCGAAAAGGCACTTAAATGTACCTTCAATTATTTAGAAATTGATCTTGAAAAAAAAAAAAAAAAAAAAAACAGCCCATTTCTTTCTTTTTTCATGAGGTGTTGGATGAGCTGCTTGGATTTTCATGGCAAAAAGGCACTGGATATAAAGGGTGGACTCTTAAATAACTCCTAATTAGGATGACTGGAAAACCAGAAGCTTCTAAAAGTCATTACATCAATTTCTAGATGTTTTAKTTCCATGCTTTTTAATGAAAAAGTTATAATCGATTGTTTCTAAATGAATGCTGAAGCGAATGAAGATTATGCTCCAACTCAGACAACCAGAGCATAGTATTAGAACATCAAAAACTGAGACAGAAACTCTAGAGATTAGGTCTTAAGTATATGCTAGAATTGGACATTGCCATGTGAACAGCTCTCCTCTTACCATCGATGGCGGAGCGGCAGACCAGGTGTGAATAAGAGAAGTACAGTGGAGACTGGAGACTGAAGTACGACTCCACCAGTTTGCGAACTCTCTCACTGAGGTCGAAAAACAGACGAGCGCTCTTCAGAGGAAGCACACCATCCTGACCGAGCTGTCACAGACACRCGCACACACCACGTAAAACACAGAACTTGGATTAAACACATTTATGTACAGTATGATTGCATTTGAGTTTGKAACATGGTGCAGTTCCATTATAATCCTACAGGTGGAGTGCTCTAAACTATTGACACAGGAGAAGTGAATAATTTTTTTAGTTTTGTAAAAGATAAATAATTAAACAGCAAATTAAACTAAAAACATGTCTCAGATTTCGTTGCAATTCAACAGGTTTTTTTAAATAGAGAATCAGGATATTTATAAAATGGTGCTACTTGTACAACTTCAATACAAATCGATTCATGATATTATCAAATAAGAAAATATTGTATCTGATGCTGCCTGGTGATTCCCATCGCTATTAGACTTCCAGGTGATACAAAGGATATCAGTGGTACCTGATTACAGCAAAGAGTATTATCTATAAACAGTAAAGACATGACAGAGCTTAAGACAGCTTTTAATTCTTACCTTAAGAGCTTTGAGAATAGTTACACCCTGGAACATCTCGCTGGGAGAGTGTGGACTTGGCCTTCCTCTGTAGCCATCACCTTTCTGCGCTGCTGTCTGAAGCAAAAAAAAAAAAAGAAGTGATACAGCTGAAAAAAAATGTACAATGCTGGTTTCCACTTCAACTATTTTATTAAGCTAGACTATGACAAAAAAATGCACTTTTACGAACAGCACATAAAGTACATATCAAACTACTTAATTAATAATAATAATTTTTTGTCATATGTAAGAAAAGGAGCTAGATTTATAAAATGTGAAAAAGTAATAAAGCTTTTTTTTTTATATATGTTATGTTATATAATGTTATATTACTGAGTGTTATAGTGTAATAAAACATGTGTCAATCAGGTTTCAGTATGCAGGTAACTAGAGCTTTTCTTAGTCAAATCAATATTTCGGTTTTCTTTACAGTTTACCGAAATAATTTGAAATGTTAAACCCTCTAAAATTAACAGGTTCCTTGAAAAATAGGTGAAAAATGTGTTCGGCCTTCCACAAATACGGTGTCGTTAGAGTAATGCATGTCTCCTTCATCTTTTGATTTTGATGAGCAGTTGATGCAATACCGCCCCCTACTGGACTTAAAGGTGAAACAAAAAAGAAATTCTAAAAATCAAAAATCTATTCGAACTGTATCAATACATAACTCACAGACAAATTACACCCATAAAACACCTCAGCCTGTTGAAAAACTGGGTGAGTTCATGTTTGTTGGAAGATCCAAAGCTATTTGCATATTCATAGACGCTGAACCTTTTGATGAGAGTAAAATCGGATAGAAATAGGAACAATTCATGTTAGCTAGGTCACTGGATTTAATACTTGATACAGAAAATGGTCTTTAAAAGACTAGAAACGTAATGGGAGGCTTTACAAACCCAGAATACTTCCACTTTGTTAATCATTTGCTTTATTAATTATACTTACACTTTATCAATTATGCTGCAAACAGATGCAAGTAAACCAACTGTGTTGATCACCGTTATCACTTACATTTGAAAGCCGGTGTAATTCYCGACATTCGTCGTCGGTGATGACTCCGTCCAGGACGACTCTCTGTGAACCATTCAGAGCTTTGGATGCCATACTGACCGTGATGCCATCGAGCGCCAAGCTTGCCTCTGGAGTAAGTGTAGATTTACTGTTTCCTGGAATTAAAACATCAGAAAAATGTGTTACGAAAGTGGACGYGAGTTATTACAACTGAACGGTTCTGAGAGTTTATAAGAGGTTTGAAAAAAGGATTGAAGAGATAGTTAAATAGATCCTGCAAACATTTTAATGTTAATTTCCTGTTTTTTTTTTTCTCCTGGTGTGTGCAAACGTTTGCACTTTTATGTACAGTACATCTCGTACCATCTTTAACCATCTTTGTAATGTCGGATGATTCCTTGGTCTTCTCCTCAACTAGTGTCTCGATTTCCTTCATGAGATTGCCGATCTCCTCTGTGATGCGAGCCGCTGTCTCTCGATCAGCCCTGAGTGGCACAGACACACGGTGTGAATTGCGCTTATAATCGTTCATAAGGATGACAGAAAGAAAACACTGTTAAAATAAAATTGATTAAGGCTAGAATGGTGTGCTTAAGCACAAAACAGACAAAACACCACAGCAATTTTCCAACCACTTCATTTTCTGTCCTTACTCTCTTTCTCTCTTTAGTAATATCAGTTTATTTCTTACTGCGGTGCGAGCAAAAATGAAGTTCAGAGCACATTTTGATGCCCGCATGCCCGGCTTGTGAATTGCAAGAAAGAAGAATAACATGCAATGATTCAATGATTCTTTTTTTTTTTTTTGAGGGTATACCTGATGCCAAAACAACTCATTGAAAATCATAAACAGAAGCGTTGGGTTATCTGTGAACAAAATTTGAACCAATACTAGGAAGATGAACGTTTTCTAAAGAGAATCATTACTGGTGATGAAACACGGATT
Organism: Clarias batrachus; assembly: GCA_003987875.1. NCBI lineage: Eukaryota > Metazoa > Chordata > Actinopteri > Siluriformes > Clariidae > Clarias > Clarias batrachus. The sequence continues at coordinate 45,030 of QMIH01001166.1, read as the reverse complement.
CTTCACTACGAGCCTGAGAGTAAACAGAGGAGTATGGAATGGAAACATCCTTAGTCACCAACCGGGAAAAAGTTCAAGTCAACGATCAGCCGCAAAATTCATCAATGCTTACAGCTGTCTGTAGTTYTGAAGGACAAGTATGGGAACATTATCAGGGAAAAGGTTCAGTAATCAGCAGTGCTCGTTCGAGTGAGATGYTTATACAGTTGCAAGAAAAAGTATGTTAACCCTTTGGGATTACGTGGAGTTTTGCAAGAATTGGCTCTGAACTTCATCCAAATCACAATAGAAAAACACAGTCTGCTTAAAATAATACTACACAAACATTATATGTTTTTATTGAACATAACATGTAAACATTCACAGTGAAGGGTTGAAAAAGTATGTGAACGCAAGCCTAATGGCTTCTCCAAGAGCTAATTGGAGCCGCGAGTGAGCCAACTTTGAGTCCAATCAGTGTGATGATATTGGATGTGTTGCTGAAAGCTGCCCTGCCCTTTAAAAACCAGTTTGGGGTTTACTGTTTCAAAAAGCACTGCCTGATGTGAACCATGCCTCGCAGAAAAGAGCTCTCAGAAGACCTACGATTAGGAATTCTTGACTTGCATGAAGCTGGAAAGGGTTACAAAAGTATCTCCAAAAGCCTTGACGTTCATGTGTCCACGGTAAGACAGACTGTCTACAAATGMAGAAAGTTCAGCACTGTTGCTACTCTCCCAAGACGTGGTCATCCTGTAAAGATGACTGCAAGAGCACAGCGCAGAATGCTTAATGAAGTAAAGAAGAATCTTAAGAGTGTTAGCTAAAGACTTACAGAAATCTCTGGCACATGCTAACATTTTTGTTGACACATCTACAATAAGAAAAACATTAAACAAGAATGGAGTACATGTGAGGACACCATGGAGGAAGCCATTGCTGTCCAAGTTTGCAAAAGAGCACCTGGATGTTCCACAGCACTACTGGCAAAATATTCTGTGGACAGATGAAACCAAAATTCAGTTGTTTGGAAAAAACACTATGTGTGGAGAAAAAAAAAGGCAGAGCACACMATCATCAAAACCTCATTGATGGAAAAATTAATTCCTGAGTTTATCAAGACATTTTGCARGAAACATAAGACAATCTGTCCGCCAACTGAAGCTCCGCAGAGGTTGGGTGATGCAACAGGACAATGACCCAAAGTATACAAGTAATTCAACAAAAGAATGGCTTCAACACAAAATACGCCTTCTGGAGTGGCCCAGTCAGAGTCCTGACCTCAACCCGATTGAAATGCTGTGGCATGACCATGGAGCGATTCACACCAGACATCCTAAGAATACTGCTACACTGAAACAGTTTTGTGAAAAGGAGAGGTCCAAAATTACTCCAGATTTAATTGTTGTGCAGGTCTGATCTGCAACTACAGGAAACGTTTGGTTGAGGTTATTGCTGCCAAAGGAGGGTCAACCAGTTATTAAGTCCAAAGGTTCACATACTTTTTCCACCCTGCACTGTGAATGTTTACATGTTATGTTCAATAAAAACATGAAAACATATAATGTTTGTGTAGTATTATTTTAAGCAGACTGTGTTTTTCTATTATGACTTACTRTAGATGAACGTCAGAGCACATTTTATGACTCGTGCAAAACTCCACATAATCCCAAAGGGTTCACATACTTTTTCTTGCAACTGTAGAAGCCTAAACTTCGGATTAAATGCAGAGAAATGTGTAAGAAATTTTTTTAAAAGTATTTAATATAAACCTGTTATACAAAAATAATGAACAGCATCTGATTTGAGAAATCAGTGGTGCTGTGGTATAATTATATTTAAACATCATAAAGAAAKAAACATTAGATTAACGTATTACTTTTGCTTGTCCCGGAGTTTCTTAGGCATGATTTCTTCTGGTGTCCATGTGTCCTGAAAAACAACAACAACGAGAAAGAGAGAGATGAATCAACTTCTAAAGCAGTGTGGCCCMAAGTTCTTAATTTTGCAATKAGGTTTAACATTTCCAATAAAAAAATTCCAATTATGTATTTACATTTTAAAAGTAACAAGGACTAATAAAACAATTGGATTTAAATGTAGAATATCACTTTGTTTATCAGAGTTGTGATTAAAGGTTTAAAGGATCTTCAGCGTTGTAAAGGAACTTACAGGGTCGACAAATGTTATTCCGAAAATTTCATATCCAAAATATAAGAGCTCTTTCTCCAGCAAGGAGTTCTTGATATACTGCTGAACAGCCTAAGGATAAAAACAAAGAGAGATACAAGAGAAAGAGGCATGAGACAGTTCATACAATGTCAGAAAACCCTAACAATTTCTAACACTCATGACAAGCAGGTGTGTAGGCCATTGTAGGCTGCATGTTTGCAAAATGTAAAGCAGTTTACTATAGCAGTACTATAAAGCTGAAAGAACGTTCTTACACGAATTCTAGTGSTGCATCTCGACTCATTTGGATATATTGCATTGATATATATGAAGCTATGGCTGATTCTGCATTGTAACATCCACAAAAGACAGGCTTACCTTTTATTTATTGATTGATTGTTTTTCTCTAAAAAATATTTACAGAATACACCCTCACACCATACAAAATTCATGACGCATGTGCCAAAACACCATCAAAGCACCTCTTTGGCATTCCTACAGGAATTTCTAACACTAGTGTGATGCTGTGACGTTGTCAATAATTACATAATAATCAGACACGCCTACATGGAGCTGAAAGAGTTTAGTCATGTAGCGGTGTCGGTAGGAACCTCTCTGGCTGTAACAGCAGCGGCCTTTTCTTCTCCGAGCATGGTCGAGTAATACGCGAGGTTCTGTTTCATCACCTCGTCATTGGGATGGAAAAGGAGGAAGGTTTTTGCACATTCAATGGCTTTCTCGTATTGCTCGCCTGAAAAAGGAAAGCATTTGCTCAGTTATATTATGTATAAATTTAAATTTAAATATTTGACATCAGGTAGCAGGGATGGTCTGAAAAATACTGTACTGTTATAGTAGGAGAACTGCAGGTAGTTAAAATGTGATGGGAGAAAGTCTTCAAAGGGTTTCTCTGTCCCTGCGGTGGATGCTAGCTCCATGGCGCAATTCTGCTTACAGTTCAGAACGTACAGATAGTGATCTGTAATAAAAAACACACCATCATAGACAATCCACACCCCGACACACACACACAATAAAACCCAACATTGTAAAAGTTTTGGAAATGAAACGAGATCTGCYGCATGCCTGTGATGGACTGAAAGAGGTCTGCGCCGTATTCCATGTAATTGTATCCGTCGTAGTCATACGCGCCCTCGCAGAGCGCCCGGCACTCTGCGTCTGCGCTGAAATAATCCTCGAGCGCAGTCTCGAAGCGTCCGATGGATGAGGAAAATTCATCCGTGCTGTAGAGACGCTTTGCTTCCAGGAACTCCGCCTAAAACATTGCACCAACATGTCATATCATGTCATGCTTAATAAAATGATGCATGACTTAGAGTTGGTGATTTTTTTTTTGTTTTTTTTTCTTTACCATGTGCGATCTGGCCTCGCGGTCTTTAAAGTCTGTCTCTTGCACGCCAGCCATCATGCTGTAGTATTCCAGGTTCTGTCTCATCTCCATGTGGTCCGGGTTTGCTACGTAGAACGTGTTTGCTGCAGCCACGGCTTTGTCGAGCTTGTTCAACTGTGTACGTGGACAGATGGGTCTTTGTTACGTCACAAGTCTACTACAGTGGTACCTTGGCATACAAACACCCCGCCTCAATAACTGCAACTCTGCATGAAATKTGCCTCGGCATAAGAAGCATTTTCAGCATAAGAGTGAACGAACCGAGCCCAACCAAAGTTGCATATACTGTATGCCCACTTCTTTGTGTCTATGGAAGCGAAGAAAAAATTCTACATATTTTTGTGGKTTTTTTTTGCCATTTTGAGCAAGATTTACTTAAGACATACTGTAACAACATGGGTCATAAGAATGTTATCACGGACAGTAGCAAGAAGAAAAGAGAAGCACTTTCAGTTTAATTTTTAAAGCAGCCGGTGCCAAGAGGAATCATAAATTAAGATTAAGTAATAACTATTTATTTTATATTTTACTTAATTTACATGTCTTTTCCATATGTTTTGATTGTTTTATATGCACAAAATATGATGATAGTGTTGGAAATTGGCAATACTGGTAATGATTATGGGTGGATGGAACAGATTATTTGCATTTACATTATTTCCTTTGGGAAAATGCATTTCTCAATGTGAATTTTCACCTTAAAAACTCGCATCTGGAACAGATTAAATTTGTATGTCGAGGTACCAAAGAACTGTAAGGACATCKGAGTGTTAGAATTTATTTATTTATTTATTTTTAAAGAATGCTGGTCTGAAAAATTGACTTTAAGAGGCTGGGAAGAAACCTACAGTTGGCGGTAATGTAACCTTCAGGATTTCAACCACCTTTAAACAATCAAGAAGAAGAAAAAGAACAGTAAATTGATTTACGTGTTAACTGACCATGTGTTGAAGTGGAGAAAAAAATATATATATTTTTTTAAATTATTATTATTATAGTTTGAATTATGAAGATAATTGTCTGATAATTATGTGATTGAAGTTGAAGTTGACAACTTAATTTTTTAAAATAGTATTGTAAAGCAAAAAATTACAAAAACTTACCAAAAGAATAATAGATGCAAAAGTTAAATATACTGAAATCAATCAAAGGCTGAGGAAAGAAAGAAAAGATCTAGTCTAAAGATTTAAGTTTTAATTCACTCATTCMTTCATGACTTCAATTTTAWTATCAATATTTTRTGTTTTGTGTGAGTTCATATTTGTGACAGTTTACTTGTTCTTTCTTTCTTAACGCCATGCGAGCTTCTATGGCTATATTCATGGTGAGAGTCATTTTTGTTATTCAATATTAAAACTAGATAAGATATTTAAAATTATTTTTTTCTAAGAACTTTAAAACTACTTTTGGATTTACTTGTTTAAAAACCTTTTAAGCCAAGTGTCAACAGAATACAACAASTTCCTTAAAGGAGTAAAAGAGTTACAGTCAAATAAAATATACAGTCTGTTTGATGCACAGCTGGGTTGTTTACTTGTTGGTTGTTCGAATTACAGCAAGGTAAATTACACGCTAAGTGCTAAACTATGCGCTATCTAATGATACTATGCATCATTGCACTGGTTTCACATTTTTATAACATAATTCTATACATTCTATTGTATATAATTTATATCATTGTCTCCTTAGTCTTATTTTTATTTTGTACATATACTTGGTCTTTGTCTTTTTTTWWAATCTGCACAGTCTGGAATTTGTTGCATTGCGTTTCACTACTGTTGTACTTCTACAACCATGTATGTGACAAATTAAATTCTTGAATATTGAATCCAAGAACAAAAAAAAACCGTAACCATGGGAACCAGCGCTTCTATTACTAGGCTGATATTTAAAAAACTGGTTTGTAATGTTAGCATCTTATGCTAGCGCTTAAAACACCGGTCTTATATAGTTAAATATTTCAATTCACAGTAATTAACAGTAATGTAATGTCTGTGATTTAAGTAAGTTTAAAGTTTAAATGTGTCTCGACGTGTAGCGTAACTCCACCTAAAGACGTGGCACCTAAATCTCAGCKAGGGGGAGGAGGGGGATGTGCCGATCATAAAAGAAGTCCGTTCTTTGTGTCGACTCTTTGCGAGTCGACTCATTTTATAGTCTGATCGTGTAAATTTGTTTATTTATAACGCAACCTATTGTGTTTGTGAATGAGAAGGATTACAAAAACAATCTTGAATSATCTTCAAAGTTATAAATTCATTGTTATCATAAATGCTCTGAATCGTTTCGGGAGCTGAAAGAGTCGAGCTGAGCCGAATGATCCATGAATCGATTCAAGGAATTAAGATTGAACATTTCTATCACTAGTTCAGAGTTAAGAAAAGTGATTTGTGGTTTAATAACGCGCTCATAAATGTGTTTGTGTGTTATTATTGGGGAATTATTACAAAATTATAATGTGTTTTTTCTCATGCATAATGTTGAGGTTGTGAATGATGCATGGATACGATGATGAAGAAACTTGTTAATAAAAAATGGCTCACCTTAAAATACGCGACTTGCAGGTAATTATACGGAGTTCTCTTTTTGAACTCGAGCTCAACCTCCGCGCTGACTTTGTGCAGGGACGGCGGCCCGAGCTTCTCCGCCTCGCACCGGGTCACGCACTCGGCCCGCTTCAGCACGCGCTGGAAGAAGCCCAGGTCCTGCACGGGCCCGGCGCCGGGGAGCGGGGGGAGCTCGCCGGGATCTCCGTGATGATGGAAGGCGGTGAGGTTGGCGCAGGACACCCGGCACTGTGCCTTCATTTTGCGCACCAAGCCCTTGTTCCTCAGCGCGCGCTCCATGTTAAGGATGACCGATGGCCAGTCCTGCCTGTAGTACGCCTCCACGGCGCTGTCGAACAGCAGGTCGTACGGCTCCAAAACACCGCCGGAATCCGCTTCGCACGCACCGGGCTCCGACAAGGACAAACCCAGGAGGAGCGCGAGGATTGACACGGCACAGGAGGACATGATGGACACCGACCTGTAGCACGCTTCAGCTCTCAGCACAGACCCTCACCAAGAGATGCAAACTTTTTTCCCTTAAGGGGGCGGGGAGGTAGGTAGGGGCGTGGCCGTATACAGGGGGCGGGGCGTATGGTAAAGATTTTGATGCAACTGTACTGTAGTGTAGCCTTTTAGACTCCTCTGGCTATTAGAAACACCAAATGTTAATTTTAAATTATTGACGACAAGCATGTTGATTATACAACTATTGATCCCCTTTTGACATTTTTCTTGACTTGCTAAGGCATAAGAATGAGATATTTATTTGTGGCCACGACTAATTCCCAGAAGGGTCTACAATACAGTTGCACCAAAATCGGCCAGGATTTAAGGAGTTTAGAAAGCAGAGTCTTTTAGAATCTGGAGTCACTGATCAGGGAAGAAAGCATTTGATGATGTTTATGAGGAAGACTGGACTGGAAATTCGTCTTTAAAGGACTGGGAAGCAGAGGAAAGAGAGAGAGAGAGAGGGGTGTCAATAGGTGGCAGTAACGCAACTTACAGAACTAGATGCTGAGTGGTACTGAGAGGAAATATGTTAAGAAGAACGAGTGTGTGGAAGTACCGAATAAAGCAGACGAAGAGTCACAAGACAAGACAAGAAAGATGCTTTAGACATGGATGAACTGGGAGATGAGGGAGAATGAGACATCCAGTTGGCAGTAATGTAATATACTGGTTTTATATATATA
>QMIH01001166.1:25936-37719 GCA_003987875.1 Clarias batrachus | reverse complement strand
TTTTATTTATTTATTTATTTTTTTTTCAATACAGAGTTGCCTGTTCCAACATGGCGGGACGATTGACGCGGCTGGTCCTAAATATATATTTTCGGATTTATATGTGTCCACAAAAATGCCCTATTAATTATTTTAGTTTAAGGCCAAGAAACACAAGGTGTGTTAGAAAATTAAAAAAGAGGACAAGGGAGAAAATATTCCATAAAGTTTTTATTGAAAAAAAAATCATAAAAATAACTGGAGGGAAGATGAGGGAGATGAATACCTCAAGCTGGCAGTAATGCAATTTATTGAATGCCAACCGCCATAAAACAGGAAAAAAATAAAGTTATTTTTTATGAATGCTTCCTACACAAACGTGCATAATAACAAAATGCACATTTAAAAATATTTATTGTGGAAAAATAAAAAAAAAATGGTGTATTTAGTCAGGCATTTAATTAAGACTGCTAAAAACGTTGTAGTAGTGAGATTGGGTTTACAGTGGACGTGCGAATATTATGATTGACTGTACGGCAGAGAGTTTACGGCGTTACTATAGTAATTACAGGATTAGTATAACTAAAATAACACGGACGCGCGTGATCGTATGTTTTTTTATACATGATTTTTTTAAAGCTTAAAAGTATATTTTGACAAATATGAAATAAAAGCAAAAATAAATTTTCGATGGATCCGTCATTATATCAATATGCAAATGTGTGATGTCATCAGCATGCGCAGGACCCCGTAGAAGGTCTGTTATCCTCACAGCCAGGCTGCTTTGCTGAATCAGGAAATTTCTCGAGAATAGTTTAAGTAAAAGTTTAAACAACTAATTTGATACCATTTTATCTAGAGCTAAAACTTTTGTATTATATTAATAAAATACAAAGGAACACTGTCGCTGCCAAATGGATAAAGCTGTCAGTTTAAAGAATCAACATGACAAATTAACTACAGGTAAGATAGGGTCACTTAGTGCAAAATAATAATTGTTGTGTTTTATAAGGTCCGTATGATGATGATTAATAATGAGCAATAATAATAAAAATAAAAATATTCATATCTCTCTCTTAAGGCACCTCGGTCTGTTACAAAAAGAAAGAGACAATGACCATGACTCCTTTCATAAATGTTGAATAAATGTCTCCTTACAGAAAACATATCCACCATGCCCCTGTGATGAACTAGCGGTTAGTATAGAAACAATCACAAACATCACCAGAACGAGATCTCTTAGAGTAACCACTCTGTCCTGGAACATACCCGTTCCATCTGGAAAGAAAAACGCCATAGATGTGATAACCTGGGCATTCAATACATTCATGTCGTCGGCTGACTTCATTTTATTGCCGCATAACATTGCTGAGTCTAGACCTGAGCAGCTGAAGCAGCCTTCAGAGGTTTATAAAGTGGCCACTATTCGTGATCACTTCATGCGCTTCCCTTCTTACCCTAACACACATTGCTCTGGAATAAGACCACATGACCTTTTTCATTGCTCCAAAGTCCCAAACTGAAGTCATTTTTCTGATGAGTCTCACTAACCAATGGTTTTCTTAAGTACACACATCTGTTAGCTCCAGTCCTCTCTGACTGTTATTACAAATAAACCATGCAAATGTTAGCCTTTACATAGCACTTTATCTTGCTGGTATTGATGTTTCACCATCATGTTTCAGTCACGCTGGTGGAAACCAACAGCAACCCGAGCAGCATGGTCCTGGTCAACTCCTATCACACCAATCGAGTGGGAGATCCCATGGACCTGGTGGCTCTGGCTCAGCAGGTTCAGAAGGTACACCAGGATTTCGAACACCACCTCTCACATGATTCATAATTCTCCTCCTGCTGATCAATACAGCATTGTTGTCGGTTTTGTTTTTTTATTTTTCAGGGAGATGAATTTGTCCGAGCAAACGCTTGCAACAAGCTGACCGTTATCGCCGAGCAAATAAGATACCTGCAGGAGCAGGCGAGAAAGGTGAGAAATATGTATATGACGGTGCTGGCGAGTTCTCGACTGTGATTGGTCAGAAGGTGATTAATTTTCTGGAACAGCAGCTCTGAAAGTGGTACAGGTTCATGTTATTGTGCTTGTCATTGTTTCTATAGTAACATTTACAGAGACAAACAAGTGCATGCGTCACATTAACACGTTAAATTTAAAAACGTGTGTCATCCCAGAGCTGGTGAAATATAAAGATTCYGTATTTTACTCTTTCTTTGATAAGGTTTATACAGGTCTCGGAGCACATGCAAAGTGTGTGTGTGCTAATGTCTTCAAAAGACAGAAGGAGTCTAGAAATTGCTGTGGAAACAATTGTGTACAGGTGTATATAATGTACAGAAAGCGAGAGCAGGAGCATACACATTCTTCATTAAATATGAACAGAATTGTAGAGGGAAGAAGACTAAAACACTAATACTAATTCACATTGCTTCATTACACCACTTCAATTCCTTAATCATTTTGTTTTAGTATAGTAGTTTTATGTGTCTTTTTTTTGGGACACACCAATAACATGTTTTAAAACATATTCGGTTTTAGGTGTTAGAGGATGCTAAGAGGGACGCCGATCTCCACCACGCAGCTTGTAATGTTGTGAAGAAGCCAGGAAACATGTACTACCTGTACGTGCGTGAATCCGGCCAGCGGTATTTCTCAATACTCTCCCCGAAGGTAAAATGTTCTCTGTGCTGTTGCGGAGCTCAGTTTAATACCAGAAGAGACAAAATAACATGACCTTAGTTCGCAGCATTGTAGCACTTTTCCACCAGACAGTTGTGCATACCACAACTGAGCAGCGATGCCACAAAAGTGGGCGGGGTTTCTATGGAGGTTATAGAGCAATGGTTTGACACGTGAAATGAACTACTACTCAAAAACTTGAAATAAAGAATTAAGGGATACTGAAATTATTTCTATTCGCTTTTTATACAATTCGTTGCACGGAAGAAGGATAATTAAAGTGAGTAATGCATAGCTTATACAGTAAAGGGAAAATGTGAAATGTAAAACTAATGAACAGAATTTGACAGCAATGATGAACGTCTTCATGATCATGTTTATTTTTATATAACAATATAACTTTTTCCTCCTATAGGAATGGGGTCCTAGTTGTCCCCACAAGTTCCTCGGCGCTTACAAACTGCAGCACGACATGTCCTGGACTCCGATGGAAGACATTCAAAAGCGGGACGCTGAAATCAGCATTATGGACAAACTCCTGAACAGACAAACGACCCTACCAGCCAGCACAGAACCAAACTTCGAGGGTCTTCCAAACTAACAGAACGCCTAGTACGACCTCATCTGATAACTGAAAACTAAATCATTTAAACCTGTGTACAGGAAATTAAGTAATCGATTCAGAATTCTGTAATATGTTTCTGACCTAAACATGCTTTATTGTGTATGCCAGTGGTATCTGATTGCAAATTGCCTCTCTCATTGGAGCTGCCACAACTTTTAAAATGAGTTTTAGAGCGTCAAACCGCTTTAACAGTATGCACCTGATTTTARCCAAAAATCCAGAATCTATAAGTCAAATCTCCAGTGACTCTGAAGTACAAACTGATATTTACCCAACCCATTTCACAAAACATAGCCTTTTTAAGGTTACAGAAAAGGTAATAGCATTTCTTGCTGTGATGCCTAACGACAGAAATATGTTCAACTCGCTGTTAAGCCGTGTGTTTGCATAGGCAACCTGCAACACAAAGGAGAAATTGTACATCACAATGTATAGGATACATATTTGTCACAGTGCATTGGTAAAGACACATGTCAAAACAGTTGGTGAGAGATGAGTACTATCATAAATGTTGCTGTCTGATTGAAGTCCCTGGTGTGCCCCCTACTGGAATTCTCTGGTACCTGCTGATTTTTCTCGGTCTTTTGGCTTCTCCCGGCAAGGGGTCACCACAGCGATGCATCCGATTTGCACACAAGCTTGGCACAGGTTTTATGCCGGATGCCTTAACTGACCTGACCATCCCATTTTACCTGGGCTTGGGACCAACACTAAATCCAGTAGCTGGGGTTTGAGCATTGGCTGGGATTCGAATGCGGGCCTTCCACATGGCAGGTGTGAAATCATGTGCCTGCTGTCTACAACTACCATTATATTAACCCTCTCATTTCCATGCATCTTGCAGGGAGGTTTTATTAATTTCTGGTGACATATGGAAGCTACGCATGAAACAAACGTAGGATATGTGAGGCAGCCATCAAGCAAGTACATTCCCAACATCAGTGGTGTCTCTGCATGATTTTTAAAATAGCTAAGAAAGAAGAATTTAAAACATGCTTGACATGAACAGGCCTGAGGAGATGGAGCAGCTATATTAATCAGGTATCTTCAGACACGACATGTATGCCTGTGTTTGTCCTTCTCCCGGTTAGGAACACGGCCTGTAAGCGTATCGAGGTGCAGTAGACGCATCAGGCATTAATTCTTCCTCTAATTAATCTTAAACCTAAACCTCATCTTAAACCTAGCTTATTGTAATTCACACAGTAATATCTGTGGTTTAAATATAATAAATATATATGTATCGGAGAAAGGACTCTGGAACTTTTGTTTATAATAAGCCCGTACAGCAGCTATCCTGGTCAGTTCAACCCTGAATCGACTCCGGTTCTGTCCAATCAAAAACAAGAATGGGGTCCCTAGCTTTTCCGTAATGTTGCAACTTGCGTGTTTTGTGAAATATCGTCGTGATCTGTACTTCAGGGCCACTGTACAAGTCTGATCTAGATGAGTGTATCATGCTGTTTACATGGCCACTTTTACAATCCAATAATACAGAAGATTGTTTAAAATAACTAGCTCTGTAGAACAGAGGCATCATATTATCTGTAGTACAAATGTTATACATGTTTAGTGTGTGCATTATTATGTACAAAACCATTCACTATTTCAACCATTTACTATTTACAATATAACAATGTAAAATTAATAAATGATTGAATAATATTTACAGACTGTAAAGAAAGCAACATATTACATGACCAAAAAAAAAAAATGAATGTAGGCTCCTGGGTTTTGTAGTGAGTGAGCAAATTATCAGAAGAACTCATGTTCTCTAGCATATTCAGTCCTAACAGCTGTTTTACTTATAAAACTGCACACATATGTATCTCACACTACTTTTTTTATTAATCTTTAGTACTTTTTATATAAGTTTTTTTATGCAGAAACATCCCGTCCAGGGTGTACCACTTCTCGTAAACAAAGTCTCCAATCCCCCCTCGACCCTATATACAGGATAAAGTGGTATAGACGATGAATTTATGAGCTACCAACCATCTAATGTAGTTTCACATGTAATATGTTGCTTTATAAGTTTGGAAATAGTGAATGGTTTTGTACATAATAATGCAGACATGCTAAACATATAAACAAAAATTGTACTGAAAACATTTGCACAGTTAACCTTGAATTGCAAGCATAATTCGCTCCAGATGTATGCTTGTATATCGAAGTGAATTATGTCATAAGAAATAATGGAAACTCAGATGATTTGTTCCACAATCCAAACATATTCATTTAAAAATATTTTACTTTTGAAAATAATCTCGACAGAGCAGTGTGGGTAGGGGTTTGTTAATGTGTAAAGATGAAGTAAGACGAGAGAAGAGAGGTGGAGGGAGAGGGTTATTGTGTAGGACAACTTTCATGCGCGCTTGTGTGCATACACACTAACGGAAACACTACTCTGTCGGGAAACCTCTTTAACAAGGAACCTCCATAATGACATTCGTGCACATACACTAACGGAATCACTGCTTTCTGACAGAGCTGCTGTAAACTGGATCTTTAACAAGGAACCTCTCTAACGTCGCTTTTGCTTTATGTGCACACACACATGGTCACAATGTTATAATAAACTACACACTATACTCTCATACTCATGGATGTTGTCTATACGAGTGACACACGCACCCCGAGACTGAGCATCAGAGATGATTACCCACAATCCCGCAGCACGAGCAAGAGAGGTACTCAGTGGCTCAGTTGTGATCATGTGATGCTCGGCCGACAAAACTCATGCATACTACCCAGATGTCAAGACCTCGCTCATTTATCAAGTAAATAGTTATTCATTTTGCTTGTCTTGCAAAATGCTTGCAGACCAAATTACTCACAATCCAAGGTTCCACTGTATGTTTTTCCTCAAGATATGACTGAGAAGGATTTAAACATGTTCACCACTGTGGACCTTTTCGATCCTTATTGGTCAGAATCTGTGAATACCTGTTAAACATTGTACAGTATTCTGTAAAGAGAAGTTTATTTTATCTTTTTCAGAAAGAGTCTCCAGTGTCAGTGCTTTGTAACATTGATTTATTTCTTAAATCATGTAGTTCTCAGTTGTACCACCTTTTACAAATTGTATGATCTGGCTTAACAGTACAACATTGCTGCTGTAATTTAAAAAGAATAAAAATGATAGTTTGTGATTATATTTTATTATAGCAGTTTCAATTATTTATTTTAATATACATTCTTCTGGACTACTTTTTGTACGTAGCTACCTTTGACACAAACACACTGAAATATAACTTGGTGCAATCAATTATAATAGAAATATAATAAAAATGCATATTTAATTATTTAAATTAAAATTCAACAGGGTTAAAGACGTATCCCAATACTACGTTCTCAAACGTTATCTGTTGTCGTGCTGCAGTGTGCGGTTATGATTTGTAAGTAGGTGTTGATATGGGGCAGCAGTTCCCAGTTGTCTGTAGCGATGCTGACCTGAACAGCATCCTCGCCCTCTCTGATCATCAATAAAATGTGATACAGCGGCGGAAGGAAAAACAGAACCTTCCACCCATTTACTTTTTGTGAAATCAGATAACTTTGGAAATTCTTCCCAATTAGATCGGCAAGAGTGTCACTTCCCGTCTTAAAACAGAATAGGCTCGTCTCTGAAGTGCTAGGTTCCCTTGAGGATATAGTGTCCCAAATCCGGTCAAACACCTCTGCTTTGCCCTGAAGCGGTGTCCCTAGGGGTAAAGGCATGGGAAGAAATATTTCATGGAACGGAACTTTAATGTCAGGTAGGCGAGTGTGCCAAGACTGTCCGTCTTCCGTGGTGAAAATGGCACTTACTCGTAAACTCGTCGGGTATGGGTGATGCGGCTTCAGCGTCACGCTGACTCTATGCGGCTTCCTGTCTCTGAAAAGGCACGGCACATAGATGTTGTTCACGTCTGCATAGTGCAACGTGTCGACGTCAAAATGAAGGCATATGGTGAAGATTCGATCGAATCTAGGATCCAGCATGTTAGAATGAACGAGGTTGTACATCAAAATGACCTCTGAGGCAAAGTCTGGAGTTTTCAGTTGCTCCTGGTAAAACTCGTACAAGTCTGTATCGCTCAGGACTTCGGCACTTGGACCTGCATCCTGAGAGCCGTTTTTGTGAACCTTTATAAGCTCGAGGATGCAACTCTCTGTCTGAAGAACCGTCAAACAACTGCCAAGTTCTTCACTCGCAGTGATGGCTGACAAAGATCGCACTTTCATCTGTCCTCCTATAGGGGCCTTGGCAAGGATGCTTGCAAGTTTTTCCAAGGACAAATTAGTAAGGAGGGTGTAGTAGAACCGAGCGTGGTCTTGAATATCCGTGTCCTCATAATGCCTGGACATGTGCTGCAGGAGATCCGAGAGTTCGATGAACATCTGGTTGAGAGTAGGGTGTTGGAGCAAGTTACGACATACAGCAAGAATGGCGGCGCCGACATTCCAGCTCCTTCTTTCACACAGGTTGGAATTGACGAGGATGTCAAGAAGGAAGCAAATAGTACTTCTCTGGGTGATCTGACTCTCCTGTGCGACTCGAGCCAAGATTTTAAGGTGCCACCCCAAACTCTGAAGGGTGAGTTGCACAGGAGGCATTTCCACTATGCACCTTTGAAGTGCCTTCAACAGCTGGACTGGCCAAAGCGAATCCTCTAAGCGTTCCTGGATTCGATCTGCAAGGTTGATCAGATTTGGCGCAAGGTGGCAGTTTCTGGAGTACAGCTCACGTAACTGGTGGACAAGTTTCTCTGACAGGTTCTCCATATGGCTGAAGTGCAGGAGGAAAATGTAAACTGCTCTGAAAGACGTCACCACAGATTCCCTGCTCCCATGATTGTCTACTATTCTGAGCAGGGCCATCATGTGATCGATTAGATACCTCAGACCATGGCCGTCCTCTTCATCAATTGCCTCGAGATGCACCATGCAGAGAAGGTTCAATCTACAGAGCATTGTGGTACTGTCGTTGAACACAGTAGGGAAGAGGGAGAGAGTAAGCCGAGGTGTGATGAGGACCGGTAAGGACTCGTCTCCACTGCTAGAGATGGGTCTGTTCTCGGGAAAGTGAAGAATGCAGTCCATGTAAAAGAGCTTCTCTGGAATTCTCAGCAGGGGATGTTGCGCCATGCTGACGAGTCGTTTAAGCAAAAAATGCTCGTCCTCAGCAGTGAAGAGGCTATCGGTGAACATGCTTTTCATAAACAGCGTGGCGTGCATCAGCTCCACCTCCGTCGTTCCGAAAAGCCTGAGCAGCTGAGACTTAAATATGGCTGGAGAGATGCCTGGTATCATCGCCACCATCTCGACGAGTCCTCGCAGCAGGGCGGCCTGCGAGGGAGATGTCATCAAATAGGATTCCTCCAAAAGCAAGGATGTAACAGATTTCAGTTCTTTGTAATCCAGCGTGGTCGGGAGCTGTGGAACTTGTGCCATGCTTAAAGACTTTGCAAACTTTGCAGAATTCCATACAAATCCTTCATTTCCGGATAAGACGCTCCTAAGCTTGCTGTTATCTATGTCGTTTTGTTGGGTCAATATCCAGACTGCGTTCTTGAGTGACTGCATGTAGAGCATGGTGTATGCCTGGTGCAAAACAGTGGTTTCTTGCTGCTTGAGATAATAAAGAGCTTCTAGCTTCTGTGACAGAAGACCTGGTTGGCAGTTTTCCATTTCTCGAAGACACTCGCAAGCGGTGGCTCGGACAGAGTGGAGACTTAGACCACCCACATTATCGTTTGTGTCCCGAATCAACGTAAACAGGAAGTGCAAATAGTCCTCTGTAACTTTTGTCCGGTTAGACAAGCACAACGTGCATATCAGAATGTTGGTGACGGCCAACATGAGGTGGCACCTCAGATTAATGGATTTGGGTGGAGTACAGTTGAGAACGGACACAAGCTCCTGTGCCGCCTCTTCTCCCACTAACATGGTCGGGCAAAGAATTGTGGGATGCTCCGATAATATGGACAGCAGGAGTATCTAACGAAAGAAAGAAAAAACTTTTTTTTTTTTAAATGCATAATCCTATATAAACTTCAACAATTTTAAATGTTCTTTTTTTAAGAAAAAAAACTAACATGCAAGGTGTGATAAAAAATTTAATTAAATATAAATAAAAAATATAAAGTCAAAAGAATCTTTTAGGCATCTTGTTCTTACTGTTTATGCTTATATTTTAATTTTTCATACACGGTGCATTTGAGTCAACCCGGGACATTTGGTGGTGAAATTTCTGGTGAATGCAGCCCTAAACGTGATTGACATTTACAGAAGACTTCAAGCACAGTACTGTGAAGAGCCTCTAGTCGTAGTAAAAGAACTGAACAGTGCAAACGTTTTAAAGAAGGCCGTATGTCTGTGAATGGCGMTCCTCGTGCATTGTAAAAATTCAGCCAGTGGCACACCTCATCCTTGAAAATCTTGTGGAAGAGTCGCRTCTATCTGTGGGAACTGTACACACAAACACACAACCATTCACTAACACCACTTGCACGTTACTTGGCTAGGAGTTATTGCCACATCCACTGTATAGTCCTGACCACGCTCCAAGCCATTTCCACGTAGAAAAGGGGTACCTGGGAGAAGTTTCCAATCATGGCCTTGACATACCGAGAAAACTTTCTATATTCATGGTATCAAAGCACTAGTGAAATGCATGGGATAAATGCATTAGTGTAGCAGGGGATTATAGAAAGAATTACTGTCAGAATTACTGTATGTCATTGATGAACATACGATCTTCTTTAAAACATTTTGCACTGTTCAGATATTTTGACTTTTTTTTTTTAATTAAAAATAAGCATATAACAAAAATATTTCATTGCGTACTGTGATTGAAGTCTTCTTTAAATGTCAATCATTTTTACTCCTTCATTCACCAGAAATTTCATCACAAGTCCCAGGTTGACTTGAACACCCCTTGTAGCATTTTTGACTTACCTTCTTGCTGTCATGCGCTTTGCCGTCCCTCAGTTTGTCAAGAAGTTCAGCTAAGAAGCTCTCAGGCGTGGTGCAGGACAGATACTGAGATGGACTTAGTAAAAAAGAGGAAATTCTCTGCTCCCAGGACGCCATGATGAGGGTGATACTGACAGTGGCACTGTGCTGAAACAATCAACAGGTTGTTTTTGTTTGTTTGTTTTTTACAATCAACATGTTGTTCTCTAAATCGTCTGTCAGTTATGACATTTTCTTTACTTTAAAGAACACAAGCAAAAGTAAATGCACCCTAGTGCACCGAGCAGTATGTGAGAGCAGTCCACTACTCTGCAACAACTTAATAATAAACACCATAACGTGCGTACTTCCAGCTTCTACTCACATTCAGTTCACATTCAGGTTAAAATCACTCAAGAAACGTGCAGTTTTCGGGCTGATTTTTCACCCCATCCCCTCTCCACCTCTCTCTTCCCTGTCGTCTAAACTGGCTAAGACATGTGATTCTGGTTTCTTGTCACGTGACTCGACCCATTAATATACTTTGTGTATTTATTTTCAAAAGCCATTGCGTGTATAATATATATTATTAGAATATCGCAGGTGTCATATTTTAATATATTATATTATATACTTATTTTTGTTTATAATTTTAGCACTAAAAATATTTCAAAATACATTCAAAACGACTTTTAATCTGACATGAAAGAAAAGAAAATGAGAAGAAGAAATTTCGCTCTGCTGCCACCTAATGGCGAATTGATATACACACAGAAAGCGATTCAAAATAATACGCTGATCACCTGCCCAATATTGAGTAGGTCCCCCTTCTGGCCACCCAAACAGTGATGCGTTGTGTGCTCTGACACCTTTCTGTTGGAACTAGCTTTTCCTCAATTTAAGTATTATTAAGTATTATAAAATAAACAACTCAAATTATTATGATTATTATTATTATTAGTAGTAGTAGTAGTAGTAATAGAAGTAGTAGTAGTAATAGCAGTAGTGTGAATACTCTGTATTCATGTAAGTATCTGGCAGCAGTGGCAAACATAAACTTCAGATCAATTTAATCCATTCAGTGCAGTGGAGTCACTGATCAATGAAGGAAGCATTTATTTATTTAGAGGGAAGTCTGGACTGGAAAATCAGCTTTAAAGGACAGGGAAGCTGAGGAGAGAGTGAGACCTACAGATGGAGGTGATGGAACTTACAGAATTCTGAATAACTAGAATTATAGGCATAGAGTGGTGCTGAGAGGAAATGTGCTGAAGAAGTAAGACTATGTGAAAGTGATAGATAAAGCAGACAAAGAGGTCAAGACACAGAACAAGACAAGAGAAGGTCGGGTTTTTTAAGGAAGGCTAAACTGGACAATAACTTAAGACGCCAGTTGGCGATAATGTAACCTATTAAATTCCAACCACCATTAAACAATAAAGAAGGAGAAGAATTAAATTCAATTCATTTCCAGACCATATTTAAAACAGTCAAAGCTTTTTATAATAAAAATATATATAATAAAAAAATAAAAAAATATATATA
>QMIH01001166.1:11337-22541 GCA_003987875.1 Clarias batrachus | reverse complement strand
GTTAAATTCGGGACACTTAACACCATGCTTCATGTACACTAGTGTAATTTGCTGATAAACTATAATTTTGCTTATTGGGAAGTTTTAACTTGAGAGATTTGTTGCCGGTGGTGCAAATGAATATTGACAAAGTTGGCTAACTAGCCAGAAAAAGAGAAAGTTAGCCTCCCAAATCATCATCATGCTAACCTTATTAAAAATTTTATACTTGGTTGTAGAAAAAAAGTACAAGTTTACATCAAAAAGTCAGGTTAATTTGAATCGAATGATTTAAGTTATGTCTTTAACAGTGTAATCTGCAAAAGAATGTTATGAAATGTAGATTTTTTTTTTTTGCTTCAGGGATTAATATAATTAATATAGTAGAAAATCTAGAATGTAAACCTGGACGCTGCCTACAAAAACCGAATCAAAACATAACATTCAAAATTAAAACTAAAACAAAATGTAAAAAAAAAAAAAAAAACTGTAGTCCTTGGTATACCGAGTGTATACTACTAATAATATTTAGGATGTACTTAAATGTAGTCATTAGTGTATACCCATGTTTATTGTTATTAATGTATTAAATATAATTTCCTGACTCTAGATTGGTCATGGCATATAAAAAACATCCTGATCATTAAAGTTGGGGGAGGATCTGTTCAGTGATGTATTGAGATTTTTTGTATGTGGCAATATGTGTATCACTGCATTGACTCAAATCAATAAAATAGTTTAAAAAAAAAAAAAATATTGCAGTTTCTCTATAATTGTACAAGTGTGGAGCTCTGAACTATTCACACGTTGGCAGGCAGCATTGCATCCTGTGTGGTAGGAGCGAATGATTTGCTAGGTTTTTATTTAAGTAAATGCAGTACAGATCGAATCTGCACCAAGTTATCATGATTTAAATCGTATCTGGTCGTTCCTGGTGATTCACATCCCTACCGATCATAAATTCTACAGCTTTTAAAGTATTTATACAATTTCCTCAATCTGAATTGTGAAATTGGTTTCAAGATTAAAAATTCTGGAGGTTAAAATATAAACAAAATTTGGATATTTTTCATCTTTATGCTTGCCTTAGTGTGTGTGTGGTTGTGTGTCCATTTGTTTACACCTACTATTGTTCATTCATTCTGAGGATTAATGATTCAGCACGTAAATATGTCAATCCTGGGTATGTTCACAACATGCTTTATTTAAAGTTTTATTTTAGGTACTTATTATTATTGTTGTTGTTATGAATCATATTGTAATTATTACTTTCCATCTGATACTCGGTGTTGAGTATACCACTGATGGTCTGGCTTGTGTAGTGAATTTGGGAATTTTTTTTCTCCCAAAGAACTGTCCAGAAAGAGAAGTTAATTTCTATTACATATTTTTCCCAAAAACCTCAGTCTTCCAGGGGATTTATACAACCAAACTTGAATTTCACGTGTTTTTCACCATGTAGATGGTGTTAACGGTCATAAGTGTTCTGCTACAGTTTTAACTTTTGTAGCACAGATGCTCAGATTTGTCTTGATTGGCCAAATTTCTCAGAATTTACCTAAATTCTGCTCTTCTCTAGGATGCAGACTTTCCAAACAGGAATTCTCTTTAACGCTTACATTTATCACAAATAGAATACTTTGCATATTACTCAAGGATGCAAGTTTCAAGACAGTATTCACGTCCTGACTTTTACATCATTGAGGCAGTCGCCTGATAACAATATCCACCCGGGAGAAAGAAAGCAAGCTTGCTTGGGTGGACTCCACAAAAATAGCGGGACGAGGTCAAGCCTGACTTCCGCAGATAGCTGGAAGGAAACGGGCGTCCCTCCCTGCCCACTCCATCTGTGCTTATGCTCTCTCTCTCTCGCTCTCTCAGCTAACTACTGTGGCAAAAGAAAACCCAGCTGAGACGTAGCACTTCCTATTACGCAGTGAGATAGGCAGGAATCGCGTCTGATGTGCCGTCTCTGCCTCTCTCTGCCTGTTACAGTATTGTCTTTCCGCCAGTGTGTGCACGTTCGCAGCCGAACAGATGACGTTATGCCGGAGCTTAAAGCTGCAGTGACCTACAATTGGGCCAAGTGTTAGGGCTCGGTCCCTCTGTGTTTTTCTTGTAGCTCTGTAGTGATTCAGAATACATTCATAAATCTAAAAGAAGGACTGGAAATATGCAAAAAAGATTTCCTGTGATCGGACTGAGCTGAGCCATAAAACGAGGACTTRCTAAAATCCCAGGCAAGTCATCATCTTATTATAATTATTGTTATTTTAACTTAAGATGAGACTTAAAACATTATATACCATGCAGTCAACTTAAGTGCGAGTACCAAATCGATATGTCTGTGTGACACAWATATTTAATCACAGCAAATGTTGATTAATTCCCCAGATTGAAATGGTTAAAAATGTCCTGGAATATTTTTGGTTAAATATTTAGAACTTTTAAACTATTTTTTCTTTACTTAATTCTTTAAATTGTGATATCATTCCTGTTTGTTTACAGTTAACTATGTCTTCCACAACAAGTGTGTTTTAGATTGTTCCAGTTCCATGCAAATTTGGTCTGATTCAGTAAAGTGGAAATCCAAATAATGCATTTAGATGATTGTGTGGTTAGGCATTTCTTCAACATTAGTTTCTGTCTGTCATTTTATTGTTTGTTGCTCAGAAATGGAAGGAAAACTCATAACTGTGGTTGTATTCTGTCCTTTCCTCTCTTTAACCAATTATTATACGTGTATATATGTGCTACAAAGAAAATTAAAGATTGGACTTTTAGTGATTTTGATAATTGTACATAGCTACCACATTTGCATTGCTTTATTAATCTTCTACTCACATCCACGAGAGAGACTACAGACGATTCATTGCTTGCTACAGTGAACGCAAAAGTATAGTATTTATGTGCTATATGCTGGAAGAGAACTGTAAAATGAGCAAAGTAAATAATTACAACTGGAAGGATGTATTGCTGTAACTGATTACTTCAATGTGTGTTTAGTGGATCGACAAGTTGCGTTCCCATATTTTTGCCTCAAATGACTGCTGGGCTTTTTGTGTGGGGGGAAATTGTCAAATTATATACTGACATCTATAAAATATTTTAAACTGAACCGCTAGCGTACATACTGTGAGTTTGTGTATTACAGGCTGCACCAGCAGAGACCCAATTCCTTAAGGCTCTTTGTCTCTTTCGTCTTWTGTCTTCATGTTCATGACATGACGTGTTCATAGCATCTGATGCTATAGCCGTTGTCTTAACTGTGATAAACTGTCCAAAAATTCTTCATTGAGATTCATTCTTAGTAAGCTACTGGTACTCACTTTATGTCTTTTAAAACGAAGGAAAGGGAAAGACTAACGGAAAGCATGATCGTAAGTTGTCGTAGCAACCCGATCTTTACTGCTCCTTGATTGTTTTTGTTGTGGTGGAGGAGAATGTTCAATCTAAAAGTCTGCTTCAGTATGAGAGCCAGGAAACATGAKGTTCATAGCAGTTGATCATTCAAAACATTTATTCAGTATGGCTGTGAGATGGGGCTATCTTGAAAATGCCACAACCATTGCAGGGTAAAGGGGATCAACCAGAAAAGCTTTGGATTCATTTGAAGTTACTCCAATGCCCTTTCTCAGCAAATTTGCTTTGGGGTCCAAGGTCATTTCCTGCTTAACATTTAACAAGCGGTACTCTATTTTCATCCAGATCAATGTCTGTTTTCTTCCATCTTTCTTTGAGAACATTAAACATTTCCCAAGTCAGGATATGAAAAATGGATACTTATTTAAAAAAATATTTTGTTAAAAATAGTTTTAAAATTTGTTGATTGAATCTTCTCTTCCTTTTTGACTGCTTTGGAGTCTGTCGTGAATAAAGCATATACAAAAAAATTGGATATTTGCCAACTGCTAAACTAATCAATGTGAATCGGGCTCAAGTGGAACTAATAAAGCATTGAGTGTTTGTTTCTTTTAATTTGTAATCCATCTGACTATCAGCTTATAGGAACTAGAATTCTGCCAGCATGCTGTAAGAATTTCAACAAATGGAGGATAATGTGATGTCAAACTCGTTAGGTTAATATTTTTTTTTAACAAGAGAACCCATTGTAACATCACACTTTTACGAGCACTTGTTCAGTTCAGTTCATGTCTATATTTTTGTCTAWGCAATTGTAATTTAACGTTAATTAATATAGCTGGCCACAAGCTATTTAAAAATTCTCTTATTCTGTTTTGCAGATCTTGAATGAGAAGAGTAGACTGTTAAACAAAAACAAAGCACAGTTATGCAGACGATCAAGTGCGTTGTGGTTGGCGATGGTGCCGTTGGTAAAACCTGCCTATTAATCTCCTACACAACTAACAAATTCCCTTCTGAATATGTACCAACGGTGAGTATCTCTCTCTCTCTCTCTCCCCCTCTCTCTCTCTTGTTTAAATGTTTTTTCATGGAACTTCAAAATGTTGAAATGTAATTTTTCTTGTATGACACGTAACACTTATAACATTTCCTTTTTTTTAATGCTCTTCTAAATGAGCACAGTACGACATGCCAATTTTAAGGATTAAAAATGTGGTCCTTGTTTTCAGGTCTTCGATAACTATGCAGTCACAGTTATGATTGGTGGAGAACCCTACACCTTGGGACTGTTTGATACTGCAGGTACAGTACATTTAGAAAATGAAAAATAGTGCTTTTTGTCAGGATGCATATTCAACAGGAAAGGGAGGAGTACTGGTGTTGATCAGCGCCAAATTGCTCATCGTCAAATTGCTCGTCATTGTTGTAGGAATAACAAACATGTCGCACTACATTCCATAGATTCTTGTGGAAGGCRTTGAGTTTAGGGAATCCTCTGTATGCATGTTAGTTCTCAACCAAGACCTTCCTTTCTTACTTCCTGTTATCGTTGCACATGCGAGACTTGGTAGTTGTAAAACTGCATGTGAAAGTAGTTGTAAAACTGCTATTAGTATGGCGTCATTTAGAATACATTAATGTTAATATTTAATTAACACTGAAAAAAAACATTTGCTTTACAGCCTGCAAGGTTGGTAAATTTTAACCGAGTCACCTGCTTTCATTTCATTTGTATTTAAAAATGATCTTTTTTGTAATATCTCAAACATATTTATCATATCATATAATATATCTCAAACATACATCTCAAGTGTATGTATGTACTTGTGTATCTTAAGTGCAGCAGTTTTGCAAAATGCCTGACTTAGCATGCTTTTAAAAAATGTCCTATTTTAAAAAATGCCACTTTTGCTCAACCCTGGTGATGACACGTTGATTATAAAAGATTTATTCCAAATGTTGTTTTTTTTTTGGTGGGGTAATTGGTGACTAATTGTTTTTAGAGATCCCCCCCATAATACAGTATGTTGTATATTAATATTATCATCATATGCTTTGAGTTATTGCATATTTCAACATTTTAAAAGCAAATTGCCAGAGATTTATATAAAATACTTTTAGTTTCTACATATAGGATGTTATGAAATTGTCATGCCTCTCACATTTCTGAATGCTGTATGCTGACACATGTTTGGTTGTTTTTAGTAATGTAGTATGTTTTTGGAATAATGATAAAATCATGCACATAAATGACGAGCAGTAAAATCAAATCTGATTAAGTCTTGGAAACAGCACGGATGTTTATTACGTGTCCAGAATATTTAGTGCTGTATCTACCATTTTTTCTCTATAATTTACTGCAGTCCTRTGAGCTCAGTTTGTGGCTTATGGGTCAGTTAAGAATGTGGGGAAAAAAGACAAACAAAAAAGCGCATAGTATGTATTTTGATTTACATCATGATGTTGAGTCGATTCAAAGTTGAATCACTGCAATTAAATGWTTTTAAAGTTGACTGAAATTAGGAGATTTGTATTGTCTAATGGGTCATAAAAATCAAATTACCGCGATTATATTACTGTTATAATGTGTAAAATTCAAATGGCAGACAGAAGGACAAAAGCAAGGGTGCACAAGTTTATAAGCGAAAGGAATAAGGAGTAAATCGAAGTATGTKGTAAGTGATTCTCAAGTTTCTCAAGTTATGAAGTTACAAGCGATTTTTCCACAGAATTGAAAGATGTGTCTGCAATCAAGCCAGTAGATCCATTCAACTAAAAGAAAAAAATAAACCATGTAGCAGTGCGAAGATATGCAACTTTTTCTGTTAGCAGTTACGTCGATGATCTTAATACCCTGGTGCTCCACAGCAGTTGTGATTGCATTTTTTGCCAGGGTGTGCTTCCCATCTTTTGTTGTCCTCTTAATTAACCAAGCAACAAACGTTCAACGCTGTCGAGTCTGTCATTATTAACTTTATGGCTGTTTGATTAAAGTAGGGAAACAAACWGCTGCATACACAAGACGCAATGCCTTTAACAAAGTAGTCCCTGCACACAAGCTTCATGTCTACAGATGAAGGTTTGCCTTTGTGGAARAATATATTTTGATTCTTGTATCAAATATACAAGTTCTTGTACGTCCTCCTTTTGGTAAAAGCTTTTTGTGCTTTCTTTGTTTATCGATTCGAACAACTGTGAACAACACAAACCTTAGGTATTTTGAGAGCTTGTGATGGTGCTTCCTGTGTAGAAAATCACTTCCTGTCCTTCATCCTCAGTTTGTGATCTCGTGCAAACAACCTATAGACAACATAAATATGTCCATGGATTTGCATGAAATGAAATTCAATTTTGTTTCCAATTTGTGGCTCTGTCTACAATTAACCCTATCTCACCTTTTTCCCACAGGTCAGGAAGATTACGATAGATTACGACCTCTGAGTTACCCCCAAACTGATGTATTCTTAGTCTGTTTTTCCGTCGTTTCCCCTTCTTCATTCGAAAACGTCAAAGAAAAGGTTGGTCTCATACATCAGTCATGCTTCTTGATCCTTTTTGTCTATCTGTAATGAAAATACATTTAATTTTGTTTCTAGTGGGTACCGGAGATAACCCACCACTGTCCAAAGACTCCCTTCCTGCTTGTGGGGACGCAGATCGATCTGAGGGACGACCCATCCACCATCGAGAAGCTCGCAAAAAACAAACAGAAGCCAATCACTCCGGAGACGGCTGAGAAGCTGGCTCGGGACCTGAAAGCAGTCAAATATGTGGAGTGCTCCGCTCTCACGCAGGTAAGTCTTCAAAAAGTATCACATTCAAATACCTGTTACTTGGTTATAATTAGACATGTTAAAATTGTTAACGTCTCTGCAGGCACATGTAATGCATTGAACAAATCCCAAGAACTTGCTGATCACTTTCCAGTTGTTGCATTTGTGCAGACTTTTGCTTTGTTAGATGTTAATGAGGACTTGTTGAGGCTTAAATTGTGCTAATTTGTCCTTGGTGCCCATTATGGCTTCTGCTTTAAGGTAAGTTGAATGAAAACACTGCCAGTGAACAAAGTGGAAGTATTTGTACAGAAGCTCAGAGACACAGTTGCTTCATTTCATTGTGGTGTTTGTCATGTGGTTTCTGCACTTTGAGTGTCTAGATTTGTCTACAGGCTTTTTGTCCGGTTTTGGATTGTTGTGTATTTTGGCAACGCACGGTCCTAACGGAAAGGTTTTTAGTTTTTTCCCCCCGCATTCTGATATACTCTACAATGAGAAAGAAAAATAAAACAGGAGGTTGGCGTGCCCCCCCCCCAAAAAAAAATTCATTAGATATACTTAGGGAAAACACATCTGTGTTACACAACACTGTGTAAGGTCTCACGAGCTGATGCTGTATTTCTGAATAAAATCAAAGCCATGAGGTCAAAAGAATTATCTGCGACAGGATTGTGTCAAGAGATCGATCTGTGGAAGAACACAAGAGCACGGTCACCTCCATCATTCTCAAATGGAAGAGATTTTGAAAAACCAACAGTCCTCTCAGAACTGGCCGACCAGGCAAACTGAGTAATCAAGGACGAAGGGCGTTGGTTAGATGGACAAGTCCGCCAATCAGACCTCCATGGTAGACCTGCCTGGCAGAAGCCATTCCTCACTATAAGGCCCATGACAGCCAGCTGAGAGTTCCAGCTCCAGAACGAGTCTCGGACCATGAAAAAAATAAAATCCTCTTGTATGTTGCCCCAAGATTTAACTTTTTTGTAATCGGTAATATCACAGTGGTTGCATCATCATGCTGTGAGGATGTTTTTATTCAACTGTGAGACTAGTCAGTATGGACGGGAAAATTAATGCAGAATAAGAGTAAAAAAACAAACAAAAAAAGAACACCTCCAGAGTGGTTAGGATCTCAGGCCGGGCTGAGGATTTACATTTCAACAAGACAACAACTCGAGGCATAAAAGCAAGAAAACAAAGGAGCGGTTTCAGAACACCAAAGCTAAACTCAACCGTGCATTTCTCGAGAGACCTGAAAATGGCTGTGCACTGACTCTGCCCATCCTACTTGGCTGAGCTTGAGTGATTGTGCAAAAAAGTATTTAAAAAATTCTAAAAGAAAGGTGTGCCAAGCTTGTAGCATCATTCACAAATAGTCTTCATTGTTCAAACTTGTCATTACTGACAAAGCTGCTTTAACCAAGTACTAAGTGATGCGTCTGAGCATTTATGTAAGTGGGATATTTTTTTTTTTTCATCTTTTTCTGTAAAATAACTTTCCAAACAATTTTTTTTTTACTTTTTCATTGTGGAGTATTGTTTGTAGACTGAAGAGGGGGTATTTGAATGCAGTTTAAGATGAGTGCGTGAAAACAAAATGTGGGAAGCTTAAACTTTGTGTCAGCAGTGTATAAGCCTTTATTCAGGAATGGACGATTCATTAATCATTAGCCACAAAAGCCTGTGTTGTGGATTWAAAAAAATATATATTATTTTTTTGTAGCTATGTCTAATTATAGCATACTTAACTATGGCCACTGCTGTAACTTTTTAATATCCCATTACTGTTGAAACTAACAGCTTCATGCACTACACACATTGTCAGTCAAAATATGTCTAAAAGATTCATAAATGTATTAAAAATATATTTATACAAACGCTTTCTACCACTAAAGATTGTGTATGTTTGTATACATGTATATGTTTACACATGTAATATAGGACAAAGCAAACATGAATATTCTTCCAATATTTAAGAATAATGTCTGACAAAAAGCCATTTAGATTTAACATATTGGTGGGCACCCCCATGACATTTAGATTAATTTGCCATGTAGAAATTGTGAAGATGTGAAGCACATCACACTTGAATGTTTTGAGATGATGACACTTGCTGCAGTCGAATGATCTCTTAAGGCCGGAACACTAGGTCTTTTGTCGGCTAACGTCTTATAAATTTGTCACAGCATTTTGCATTTTAAACTTTGTTAGAAGAGGATAAAACCCATATAACCCTGTTTTGATGCTATTATTACACAACGCTAATTAGCTTAACATGTTCTGATGTCTTTTATTTGTTCGCCCCTTATATTTAAAGCTTTAAGCGGCAAATTTTTTTTTCAACAAATTGCATGAAGTGAGCATGTTTACATGTGTTTTTCATTGATCTGGAAAGATACTAAAGAATTAATTATTTTAAAAAAAATACAGCACTATATGATCTTATTCAAATCTGAAAGAAGAAAAATTGTTTTCCAATTCCATACTCGTGATAACCATGAGTTTAATTATTGTACATTTCCAAATCTGGAAATGACTTCGCATTATATTTAAGATGAGTTCAAAAACAAATGGTTGCAAATTCACAAGCTCTTCTGCCAGTGGTGCAAGAGCTTTCGACACTAGTTCTTCCGCATCATTTACATTCTGTGCTCCTGTGGTTCTTTGGGTTTCCTTCCTCTTCACAGAGGAAGCTTTCAGCTCCTTACTTTTCTCTTATCTACTCTGTTCTTCTTAGTCATTTTTTTTCTCTTCCTAACGTCTGTTTGCTTGTAACTGCTAACCTTGCTGCTTATTCTTTTCCCTTCTTCCTCTGTCTTTGTAGAGAGGTCTGAAGAATGTATTTGACGAAGCTATCCTAGCTGCTCTCGAACCGCCTGAAACTCAGAGAAAAAGGAAGTGCTGTATATTCTAAAGTCTCGCTTTCTTTCTTATGCCTAACTTCTCCCTCAGATGTTTTACTGCTTCCTAGTTTACCTCCTGCTCCTGATTGCTGACAAAATAAGCCCATCTTGTGTTTCTTGCTTTGTATTATTGTTTTTTTTTTTCTTTCTTTTTTCACATCTTTCTTTTATCTCTTTCTCTGTGCAATTATTTACCTCAATATTTCTTTCTTTTGCATTTTCCTCTCCTCTTTTATTAAATGGAGGTTGTTTTGTCCTCTCCAGTTGTGGAGAATTACAACTATTGTTAGTCTGGTGACTTTTAATTTATTTATTTTTCGTTGAACCCTGTAATGTTGGGCACATGTATCTTCATTTCTGCTATATGAGAGAGTGTGTGGAGCCAAAGAGGTACGCTTATCAAGCAGCTTAAACAAATGCATTGCGCTCAAGTCTTTTTCCTCTTTCCTTATTTCAGTGTATTATTTTTTACTGTATCATATGAAATTCTGAACATAATATTAAAGCTACACCTTATGATCAGGTGCCACTGATTAGATGCACCGTATGGGATTTCCTTATCTTGTGAAATGATTTGTGTCATTAATAAAGGTCAGCTAAAATCGCCATCGTGAGTGTGTCATCAATTTTTAAAAACGTTTTCGTACCTCTTTAAAATTTGCACATCGTCCTCATAAGAAGTAACTGCTCACGTCTTTTACCTAAAACACAGCTCTCATGTTTTGGACATGACAATCCTGAAAATTGATAGGAAGCATGATGGTATAACAACATGGTTTGCTAAAAAGTAAAGGAAACTGCATTCCAGTTCATCCAAAAGATGTTCAGTGGGGCTCATGTTCACCCACAAACGGGTGAGACAGTCAAGTGTCCACATACTATTGACTGTATGTGTAAATATTTYTTCCTCAGTATCATAATGTGAACTAATTCTCCGTGTTAAAATTGCTTTGTGGTCAATGTGTGTAGTGCAGCAAGCGTGGTTATTTTAAAAGAACAAACGACTTCCTTGCTTTTTTTCCCCCCTTGATTTTTCCCTGTCCCCACACAGACCATGTGTATTTTAGTCCTATTCCTTGTTTTCTATTATTTTTCATTCCCATGACCAGTCCTTATGTGTCTCTGAGCTCTGTTATCATGTCCACTTTGTTTTGTCCTAGAGTGACCTATTAGCATGTTA
>QMIH01001165.1:133122-167462 GCA_003987875.1 Clarias batrachus | reverse complement strand
ATGGGAATGTTGTATCCTTCTTCCAGAATCTCATTTGTGAGGTCAGACACTGATGTAGGATGAGAAGGAGTGGCTTGCGGTTCTCTGCTCTAATTCATCCCAAAGGTGTTCTATCGGGTTGAGGTCAGGACTCGGTGCAGATCAGTCAAGTTCCCCCACACCAAGCTCGCTCATCCTTGTCCTTATGGATCTTGCTTTGTGCACTAGTCATGTTGGAACAGGAAGGGGCCGTCTCCAAACTATTCCCAAAAAGTTGGGAGCATGCAATTGGTATGCTGAAGCATTAAGAGTTCCTTTTACTGGACGTAAGGGGCCGAGCCCAACTGACAAAAAAAAAAAAAAACACTAGTGTGTAATATTAAGGGGGAACATTACATTTATGTAGAGTACCAGAGAAAGTCAAAACAATAGCAAATAATCCTAAAATATCTGAGGAACATACRAGGAACCTTGCTATGTAAGATACATGGGAGATACTCAAACAGAACTAAGCTTAGAATACTGACGCACTCATTGTCTTTACCGCTTTATGTTGTTTTTAGGGTTGCGGGGGGCATGTAGCCTATCCCAGGATACATAGGGCACAAGGTGGGGTACACCCTGGAATGGGTGCCAATCCATCACATTGCACACACACACTCATTCACACACTACAGGCAATTCGGGAATGCCAATCAGCCTAATCTGCAGGTCTTTGAACTGTAGGAGCAAAATGGAGTCCCCCAGAGTTTATTTTTTTCATTCTTAATGAACAATTTAGAAAGCTATTCAAGAACCTTGATGGGAACAAGTGCATGAGTTTCTGTAAGTGAAAGATCCTCGAATCTACATTCTTTGAGGTTCTTTTCTTGTTTATCTTGTCCTTGACGAATCCTATTATTCAGTGTTTGCTCCTCAGATTGGGTTTGTGGGTTTGAATGTCTTCAGTGAACCAGGAACCTTTGAGGAACCCTTCTTTATAAGAGTATATATGCGTAGTTGGATTGATTGTGTGTGTGTTTGTGTGTGCAGGCGTAACTACTGTAGAATTCCCAGTCAGTACCCAGACTTAAAGCAGGACTTTGTAGAACACTAAGAACTCTTTAACTATCCAAGGAGCCATTGAGGGGCCTTGTTGAATAAGTGCACATGGACCAGGTGTTGTCCTCAAGACTAAAAAAGTAACCCTAAAATTATCATTTTTGGGGGTTCTTTACGGAACTATACAACATAATACTTCTCTCTCATACAACATTCACTACAAACCGTTAAAACCCRTTAAAGAATCTTTTTTGCTTTGCTTTTTCTTGTACTCTCTCAGCCAACTGGTTTCAGTTACCAGAACGCTTTCAGAATTGTTCTTTTTCTATGAATATTACATCTGGCAATTTTTCCGGTGTTTCCTGAAAACATTAATGTTCCTTTCCCAAAACATTGTTATAACAGGGAAGTTGTTTTTGATTTAATCACCTGCAGGTTGTCAAAGTGTTGGGAGACATTGTTTTTTTTTTTTTCCCGGAAAAGAGAAGCCTTTATACAGTACATGTTTGACTGGACACTGGGCCTTYGATGTAATGCAATGTAACTGTTCTAGTATAAAAAGAGACGGAAATGTACAAGTGAGATGAACGCACTCTATACTGCTCCGGTGTTGATTCGTTCATTACTTAGCAACCTGAACAATAAACGCATTAGAAGTTAGAMTCTGATTATCCCAAAGTTAAGCAGTGGGGCGTTACTAATTCATCTGTAATACTTTGCCAATGTAAGTAGTCCCTTTGTGCTCGTACTTCATCATATTTAAGTAAAACCTTCAGCATTTGCGCTTTCAAGCACTAATTATTGTGTCTCAGACTATGCATGTTTCAGTCGGAGACTCTATAAGATACTCTTCATTTCTCTACAGGACCCCAGTCATGTGTGTGTATGTGTGTGTGTGTTTGTGTGTCTGAAATGCCAGTCCTTTCTAACCCACTCCTCCACACCAGCTGATTAAACTCTACCTCAGTTCCTCTGTGAGTTTTGGCGGTTCCTTTATACACCCCCCTAATAGCATTAAGCCACATTCTGTTTTTATTCCTGTCTTTTTCTCTTTATTCACMTTTCCCTCTTTGTACCGTCCACTATTTAATGTTCCCAAGGGCCAGCATGCTGGTACAGCTGGCAGCATTACCACTTCCCAACATGGTCAGATCCTGGGTTTGAGATACTGTCTGTGGTTTCGTATCTTCTAATCATGTGCCTCCGAGAGTCCTGTGGGTCCTCCAGGTTTGTTCAACCTTCCAAAAACATCCCAGGTGGCTCTACATTGCCTCAGTTTTTTATCGTGTTTGTATCATAAACTCTAGATCAACTGCGATAAACATTTAGCGAAGTTGAATGGGTTCCGTGCTTTAGTAAACAACAGCGCAACGCTGTTTAGTATCGTTGCATCATCAATAAAGATTTAAGAGCCAATCACGTCTCAGCGTGAAAATAAATGTCGCCTGGGATACATTATCGATTTTACGTCTTTGGGATTGATCTCTCTAATAGAAAGGAGACAAATAGGACAGTGTGGTGCGGCAATGAAACTCCCTGTGAAACGAAAATGTTGTCGGCGGACACGGTCACGCGCTCGATCACACGACACGGATTCCTGACATTCCGAGCTCTCTGAGCAGAGCCCGAGTGAGTCGGGAGGCACAGGATCCGCTGCAGGGGGCTTGGAGAGAGAGAGAGAGAGAGCCTGTCTACCACCCGGGACGGTTATTAGAGAAAACACAGAGGCGTGTTGGAATAGAACACTTGGCCCTTTTTCTGCGCAACTGTACGCCTGGTTCGCCCTCTGTGTCTTTGTTTTGTGTGAGGGTGAGCTGCAGATGTGGTCTCAACGTACACGCTTAATTACGTCTTGGATTCTTCTGCGTCTAGGTGTGGAATGCAGAAGGCTATTTTCTCCTCTACCTCTGCAATAATGCCCCCCTCTGAGCCGAGAGAGAGAGAGAGAGAGAGAGAGAGAGAGAGAGAGACCCCCCTTGTTCCATGCCACACACAGCGTGCCCGCTGAATGTCAATGCTAATGCTAATGGTAAAGGGGCAGAGCAGGAGTAATTTGGTCACATGTGCTCGAGCTGCTCCACTGCTAAAACCTCACATTCAAGTGCGGTGACTCAGGCACTGATGCGTCACAAAGCTCCCTCTGCTGCCTCGCCTTTCACATCCACAGCCGCACTAATAACTAGTTAGCAGATCTGCTCTCTTTTTTTTTTTCTCCAGCTACATGTTTTCCGTTAATCTTGCCTTTGTTTTAGTTGTTTGCTCTTTTTTTGTTATTTCTTTGTCTGTTTCGAATTACATTTCGGCCATCCCACACTACAAGGTCTCGCCGGCGCTAAAAGCTTCACCTCAGAGTAACCCTCTGTGTTCTTATTATTACCCGCTAGTCAGTTATGTACCATGATACATTTCGAACATAAAATTATTTTGAGGTTAAAGAAACACAAGGAGCTGCTAATCAACCTGCACTTCTTYTTTTTTTTGTTTATCTGAGGATGTGACCCTACGTTTCTTAGTGTAGTACAGTGTGTGTTAAAAATCGTTTCWTCGTTGTTGTGGCACAATGAACTAAGGTTATTATGACTTTCAAAGCATTCTCTGATTGTGGAAAAAAAGCTTGTGGTTAAAATGAGAGAATGATTTTTATCCCCCCTGTGACCTCACTTTGGACATGGTTTAAACAAAATTGTAATTTTGTTTGGTCTGTAATCATTCACAACACCTCCCTGGACGTTTTGCAACACATTCGACCAAAAAGTTGATTCAGGCACCATTTGGCACTCAATACACCATCAGTAATATTTTCTATTTAATGCAGAATTTGCCTGGTAGTCATAAGTATTGCTGAAATAATAAGGGTGATATCATAATTTGTTTCCTGTGGGGGGAAAAAAAGTTTTCTAACCTAAGGAATTTTCCAAAGATTTATCGTTGCTATGTGCATAAATATACTGTCGTCAGTAGTTTATTTGTCTTTGAAGTAATAATTCTATTAACAGAAACTTTAAGTGCCCATTGGGAGAACAAGCATTTGTTTTGTTACAGCTGACTTCAAATTGTTGTGCTTCACACATTCCTCCAGTGGAATGGTTTCTATCCTAAACCCATGCAATCGGCCTAACCACCATTTTGTGGTTCACAGCACGACATTATTTCTTCTATACTTATGCTTGCTAACTTGGTTGTCCATTTTTCTCTGGCCAAGCAGGAATAGATCTGGGTGTGATCTTCTGACTTAWCCCTGCTTGGTGCCGTTTATGGCGATAACAGTAACTTCCACCAAACTTAGCCACAAACGAGTTTGCTTTCATCATATTCAGTTTTTATAATCATCAACCAGAAATTGATGTTGTGATCCCAGGCTTTGGTTTGGTCCAACCAGCTTACTTAGTAAGTCTTTTCGGTTCAGCATGATTGTTTAAGGGTCAACCAATGTTACAATCAACTCCATGCCTAAAGACTGGAGGCAGGAATCAAAAGTTTGCATGTTCTCCTTGTGCTTGGTCAGGTTCCTCCACRTACTCTGGTTTCCTCCCAGAGTTCAAAGATATGCATATTAGTCTAACTGAAATGAGTGTGTGAATGAGTGTTTGACTGTGTATGTGTGTGTGTGCTCTGAGATAAATCGGTGCCCTGTCCAGGGTGTACCTCGCCTCCTTATCCAAAACAAGTCAGGCCTTAGTGTTCGGTGAGGATGCCTGTGGTGTAGTCAGTGTTCCGGTTTCCAGTTCAGGGAGCTAGTTTTAAGCACATTGGCATTGTCATGATGGAAATCCTATGCCACACCTCCCAGTTTTCAAAGGATAACKGCATCATGTTTCTTAAACCATAACAAAAGTTACATCTCATTGAAGTCCAGATAGCACTATGTACAATGTACTACACCTCACACACCTACATTCGGGGTAGGAGAATGGAATCTCGCCTACGGTTTGTGTACATAGAGTTTGCATGTTCTTCCTGTCCTTGGTGGGCTTCCTCCCACTGTCCAAAGTTGTGCATTGTAGCTTGATTTCCAAATTGCCGCTAATGTCTAAGTGTGTGGCTCTGAGTTGGGTTGACACCCCATCCAGGGTGTACCCAGTCATTTACCTTGAGTTCCCAGGGATAACCTCCATGCCACGTGCAACTGTACCCAAAATAAGCAGTAAGGATGCTTATGGATGACAATGGATGAATGAATATTGCAGGTGTTGGAGATACTCTAAAGAGAAGTGGTTATTTTCCTTGCAGTAAAACAGAAGCCACATGAATAACAATAAGATTTTGCTCAGGTAGCGCAGTGGTTAAGCTGTTGGACTACCGATCAGAAAATCATTAGTTCAAAACCCAGCACCACTAAACTACCAGTGCTGTGCCCTTGAGCAGGGCCTGTAGCCCTCACCTGCTCAGATGTATAAAGAAATAAATGTAAGTCACCCTGCATAAGGACATCTGCTAAACGCTGTAAATACTGTACAAATCCATTTGGTGGATCTCTGGTTCTGGGGCACCCTCATCCGAATTTACTGGAAAGTCAGTGGCATAGAGTTTCCAGCTATATGGCATATGATTCGATATATAGTAAATTTGGCAGCACTCCAGCTGGAGAACATTGCAAACCCTTTCTATTTGGGGACAGGGAGAGAGAGAGAATAAGACAAGAAGCTTATCTTGTGGTGAATATTGCCTCATCTGGGAGTGACTGTTGTAGAGCTGCTGTTGTTTTTTTTGGACCTGGAGTGAATTCTCTCAAGATAACTCACCAAGTGTATGGAGTTTCACTTGTACATCCAGGATATACTGACGTTTTTTTGTTCCATGCAAAGGTTGGACCTTAGATCCAGTTTTCTTTCTGGGCTCCTACCAATGCAGCAGTTTGAATCATGAAAAAACCCGAGGTTGTTAATCCTGACCTGGGCCACCTCCCGGACTGTTAGGGTTATACAATAAGGGTTACAACTATTGAGCAATTTTATGTACCCCAGACGTTTTTTGCAAAAAAAAAAAAATCATACAAATGTAGGATCCCAACCATGAAGAATTTGTGAAACTATCTCCACCATGTTATGTGCAAAGAGCATGTGAGCACTTGACCATCACCATGGTCAAATGCCATGGGAAAACCATGGGAACTAACATGGACATGATTTCTCCTCTTCTGGGAAGGCTTTCAACTGAATTTTGGAGCATGGCTGTGGGAATTTRTGATCATTAAGCCTCAAGAGGATTCGCGAGGTCAGGCATTGGTGTTAGGTGAGGATGCAGTTACTATTCCAGTTCGTGCCAAAGGTCTTTAGTGGGGTTGTGGTCATGGCTCTGTGCAGGAAACCTGAGAACCTTCACACCAAAATTTGCAAACAGTGTTTCCAAGGAGCTCGCTTTATGGCACAGGGGCAATGTTCAGGGGAATATGTTTGGATGTCTTAGTTCCAGTTAAGGAAAATCTTAAGGGTACAGCACAAAAATACATTCTCCACAAATGTTTGCTTTCAACTTTATGGCAACAGTTTGAAGAAACTGTGTAGATCCTGGGCTGCGTACATCACTAGACCTAGTAAGGAGTGATACTCTATTGAATCCACATCAATTGTACCATTGAAACTCTTCCCAATTCCTCATCTTGGATCATACAGTATCTTGGCTGGTGAAGGGCCTGCATATCTCAAAGAACTACATTTACATGGCATAGATGTACCATATGTTTGGCTCCATTTGTGGTTAGCTGTTGCTCTGTCTACCATCCTAATAGATTTGTCCAGACTTTGTTTTAACTTTGGTAAGCTATGACAGCACGCATCTTCTTGACGAAAAGGACATCATCCCTGCTCCCTCAGCTATCCCTGTACCCAATTAGGGGGCCGACTTGCAGAGCACCCCCGCCTCAGCCGATTCCTGTGCACAGTTGGATATGATCAGAGGGGTGGGTATGCTGTTGCCCTTAATCCCTATTGTTGTGAATTCAGACATTGCATCAAAAGGCCAAGAAATGATTCTTTTTCTCCAGTGTCAGCTCCTGGAACCGGAACAAAACCAAGTTTGYGGCTTTCCATCTCATTGTGCTCTTCAGCATCATGTGAACTCAGCCACAAAACACATACTCACTTCCAAGAAAGAGACAGATACAGTAGATGACATAAATACGAGAGTCGGTTGTCATCCAAGAGTCAGTTATGCCCTCCCTTACCCGTCTCCCTCGAGGTGCAGATCCAGGCTAAACCACACCCCAAGTTACAACTGTCCAATTTGCTGTTTACACCACACAATGCTTTGTCATTTCAAACTGGAACGAGACGTGATGAGACAGCTTTTCTTATTCCGACACGTCTAACTATAATCACGAAGAGCCTGAGAATTATCTGATGCACAGAATTGCACGTATTAGCGGAAACGCCGCATCACGCTGTGCAAGAGGCTCCGGTTTTGGGAAATGAAAACCGCCGGACCAGAGGTTACAGAGAGGTAGGCACACAGTCAGAATGAAGTRCGCCAAACAGCTGCCTAGCTTTGCCAACTGTGTCGTGTAATTTAAAATATTATGGTCAATGACATTCTACTATGCAAAATAATTACAAAGCAAGCTTGGCATCGTGTTTTAAGCTTTCCGAATCTTTCAGGTCAGCTCCTGGCAATGGACAAAGTTGACCCGCTCCAGAGGAGTTCTCCTCACAGCTGGAGATTCCAGCTGGCTCTCGGGTGGCCTTAGGGAGATTCCACGACTGCGGTGTCTTTTAGTTCTTGTAATTTTTACAAATTAAATCTTAAATACACGTTTAACCATAAAAAAAAAAAAAAACATGTTAACCTAATTCAGACAACAGTCATTTTTAAAAGCTGTCTTTGAAAGAATGGCTGAAAGATTTTTCACCTTCAAACCAAAATTCAGATTATGTAACTTGTGGACCTTATTCAGGAAAAAGTGTTGAGTGGGATTAGCATAAACATTGTTATACCATATAATAGATAACGTCAAAGGAAAGCTGGTTTAGAGGTAATAAGATGACATAATAACAAATACTCATTATGTTTACATGCATAGTCAAGTGGAGTTGTAGGTCTAGCATGACTAGACTATTTAATTGGACTGGGGCTCTTGTCTCATTATACAAGCATGGCAAGGGAATTGATTTATTGTCTGAAGTATGTCATACTCCGCTGCGATAGGCCCCTTTTTAGGTTGTCATTATTGGACCTCTATTCCCAGTTAAGCTACTACATCACCAACCAAACAATCGACAAGCAATTTAACTAGCAGCGAGTTGCMGGTCGAGCAGTGAAAACATGGACAATCATACAGAACTGCACATTTCGTACATGCTGTGTGCTTTACTTTTATTTACAAATTAGGTTCAGACTGTCCCTCATGGTAAAGGTGTTATCCAAAGCCAGATGACACCATATTGTTACCATATTGTTAAATAACTTCCCTCTGTTTTGCATTTTGTCCGACTTCCTGGTCTAAGTCARTTTCTGTGTCCAATTGAGTTGCAGGACATGCAGGAGGAAACTTGGCTTGCAACTGCATTATCTSGCTGTGCAAAGTTGACTTTGAGAAGTATYATTTTCATTCAGGTGTTTAAAATTTGCCCAATTTCAGTTGGCTAATGCAATTAGTCGGACTCACACGTCATGTAAAGGTACAGGCTGACAGCTTCTTGCAGTTGATTAATAAATCCAGATGGGCTTGAAATGCTGACTTTATGGTTCATGAAAGCAAACATTTTGTGGGAAATAATCCTTCAAAATGAAGCGTTAGCAAATCTGCACACTTTA
The DNA here is from genome assembly GCA_003987875.1 of Clarias batrachus. Lineage (NCBI taxonomy): Eukaryota > Metazoa > Chordata > Actinopteri > Siluriformes > Clariidae > Clarias > Clarias batrachus. The sequence goes on along the minus strand of QMIH01001165.1, from coordinate 158,693 downwards.
CCACTACAGCATGAACCAGATGAACTCAGCTGCCTTGTTTCCATGCAGTTTCGTGCTTTGAACCAATCAGTCCCTCYATCCCAATCCACAAAGCAGCTGCGTGGAGGGTAACAAATCATTAACAGTCACATTTCATTTGGGATAGAATGCACGATTTGGTATTTACACTACAGATGACATCCTCATCCACAGGAAATGATTACAGCCTATTACTCAAACCTCAGGCCACCCGTCCTGCAACAAACTSCACTGCTTACCTGTCGCATAACAAGCTGCACTGATTGCCTGACCTCTCGTGTCTTAGTATGCTCCCATCCTATAGTCTTTACTTAGTTTTTTTCTGGAACCAGACACATACGTGCAGTATGTTTCRTATATAGTACCAGTCACAAGTTTCAAAACAAGCTTTATTTATTTTACATTCTAGAGCAATACTTGATTTTTCCAAAACTATGAAATAACACATATGGCATTAGGTAATTAAGTAACAACAATAACAGTCCGTTGTTATTTTAAGACATGAAACTGTTCTGGCAGTTGAAGCAGTCTGAAACAGTTCTTGCAAGAAAAGTAATGTCAAGTGCGTTTGCAAAACCCATCAAGCACCATGATGAAACTGGCTCTCATGAMGACCTTCCCAGGAAAACAAGACCAAAACTTACCTCTGCTACAGAATAGTAGTGTTTCCAGCCTCACAAATCACCGTTTAACAGACATCACCACATAATMTTTTAGTCGTTATGAAGGTTTTACAGTGCATAAGTAGCAGACACATCTCGATATGAGAGTATTGCATATTTTGGATGCCTTTAGCATTGTAAATTAGAAGGGGTGTGCAAACTTTTGACCAGTTGTGTGTTTGTGTGGATAAATATAAATATACCAGGAGGTTCCTAGGAGTGCATCAAGGCTGGAGTTGACACATGACGCTCGCAGGACAAACTAAGACCTACTGTAAGTATGAGCGATGCTTTTAGCCTTCATCCTTAGTAACTGCCTGGTCAGGGGATGTGGACTAAATTCTGCTAATATTTTAGGAACCAACTAAAAAGAAATAATTAATAATCCAATGAACTGTCAGAGGCAGGATTCACACGCCATGCAGACACCTCTACATCTGAGAGTTTCGGTGGTGGGGGGGGGGATCAAATTCCAGGAAGTCCTCAAGACCCAATAAAGCCCTAAACATTGGTTATCATCCAAGACATCCTTATACTAATGTCATCGTAAGGAGGTTTAAAGACCTCCACCGAATCCTCGTTGCTAAATATCAAACTATAATTTACCACACTAAAAGTCCGTACGAATGATCTTGCGAACTGAATCSTACATCTTAAAGGAAACGCTGCGTCATGCTGTGCGTAAGAACGCAAGCGCCTCCTGTTCTGGGAAATGAAAACCGCTGGTCGAGGTTACACAGGGGTAGGCACACAGTCAGGAAGAAATACACCGAGCAGCTGGTCACAGTAATAACCTAATAAAACGTAATTGTGTGTGTGTGTGTTTTTTTTTTTTTACAGTGTGTTGTTTTGTTTATGTTTGAGAGCCAAGAACGAGTCTTAATTCCATGCTGCGACATAATCTTCTCGTTTGAGCATAAACGAACTTTACATGAAAAAAAAAAAACTGTCTGAGTCTAGAAGAGTCTCATTAGACATAAACAAATGATATTAGCTACTGGTCAAAATACCAAAAACAATGCAGAAAAGTGTATAGCAATGTGATTTATAAATCTATCTGTATTAAAAATAAATAAATAAATAAATAAATAAATAAATAAACTGTAATAGTTATTTCACAGACTTTAGTCACGTGTCTGTATATTATGCAAAGCAATGCTACTGTCACAGCGTTCTGCATTCTGTGTCATTTTGTAATGTACAAGAGTAAGTCGAATATTATCCACACACTGGCTGTAGAATTTATTTGAATKACACATTTTAGATAATCTCCTTGCTATTAATACACTTTTTCAACAAGCTTTCATATTCCATCATTAAAGTAAAATTGGTTTAGGCTGAGCTGCTGTCTTCACTTCTTCATCAGAAGTGAAGCCGTCTTCCTCATGCCAAAATGTAGACAAACGCTCAAACAGGAAGCTCCGGCTCAGACGAAGGTCACATGCTGGACGGACCAATCGGGGGTCACTCTACAGGACGCACGTGATGACATAGATATATTCTGGGATTAATCGGGAAACTAGTGGATGATACCATGCAAAAAGCGACCATCAGAACGTTCCCCAATCAGAAGCCATGGGTGGATAAAAACATCCAGAGATCTCACACCACAGCTTATAACACAGGACTTGCTGAGTCATGCAATGTCTGGAGAGCAGTAAAGGAGGCAAAGCAGCGCTACAGGAGGAAGCTACAGTCACAGCTCCAATAGAGAGACTCTAGGAGCATGTGGSWGGGATTAAGGACAATAACTGATTATAAAGCACCAACATCTAGTATAACAAACATGGACGTGTCGCTATAGACACCTTCTATGCTTGCTTTGAAGCTGCAGCTAATGATGCTAATAGCACTAGCAATGCTAATGCTAAAGCTAGCAGTGCTAATGGCTGCAGGCCGGAAGAGAATGCCAACACCGGAAACATCATCTCCAATAATTGTTCCAATACAAAAGTCCATAATTGAACCCCTTCCTGCTTCCCTCAAAGACTATCGTCCTGTAGCCCTAACTCCAGTAGTGATGAAGTGCTTTGATCGGCTGGTCAGAGACATCATCTCTTCACTACCCGACACACAAGATCCAGTACAATTTGCTTACCATCAGAACCATTCAACAGATGATGCCATTTCACACCTCCTTCACGCAACACTCGCTCAWCTGGACACTAGAAGAGAGAATTATGTTAAAATGCTGTTTGTCGACTACAGTTTATCATTTTACATTATAACTCCCTCCATACTCACCAGCAATCTGTGCATCAATCAATCTCTGTGCAAGTGGATCTCCCATTTCCTAACTTGCAGACCACAGGCAGTAAGGATGGCTGGACATGTCTCAGCCTCCCTCACGCTCAGTACTGAAGCCCCCCAGGGTTGTGTTCTAAGCCCCCTGCTGTATTCACTATACATCTATGACTGCGTGGCCACTACCAACTTCACCACCATTATCAAGTTTGCTGATGACACCGTCATGGTGGGCCTGATCTCTGACAACAATGAGACGGACTGGCTGGAGGAAATTTGAAAACTGGAGAACTGGTGCCAGAGGAACAACCTCCTCTTTCATTTCAACAAGACAGATGAGTTGATAGTGAAGTTCAGTACAAAGCAGGAGAGGAACTACCAGACCCCTGTCATCAACAAGAGCCCAGTTGAAGGAGTGGTCAGCTTCTGATCCCTCAGTGTTCACATCATGCAGGACCTGTCGTAGTCCTCTCACATCAACAAAAGACCCSTTAGTGTCTCTACCAACCCAGACACTTGAGAGACTTCAGACTGCCCTCCAAGGTGCTTAGGAACTTTTATTCCTGCACCATAGAACATCGCAACCTAGTTTGGGAACAGCACCATGCAGGACAGACGAGCTCTTAAGAGGGTGGTGAGATCAGCTGGACACATCATCCGCACCGAGCTCCCTACAGCAAGCGGTCCTGGACCAAAGCCAGGAAGACCATAAAGGATCTCAACCACCCCAACAAAGTTGTTTCGGTACCAGGTACACCCTCAGACCACAGAGAAACGAATCACTGCACGTTGCACTTTTTTCATGCAAATCACAATCCACAGCTCACACCACAGTTACAAATGAACTGATGTAACACATTCACACAACTGAAGTTTTAATATAACTGGAGTGCGGATAGTTTTCGAATCACCCTCACATAACTCAGGCATGGACAAATCTTCTGCTGACTCGCCACTACCCGCTGTCTGCACCTGCTCTTGGAGTGGCATGAAGTAAAAAAGAAGTGAAGTAGTTTCTTACATTCTAATTACAAATTTCCTTGGATCTCTTTTTAGAAGCATGAAAAATAACCACCCATGAAAACACTGATTTCTCATTAAAAAGCAATTACTGCATCATACAAACGAATTGCACGCCCCCCCACCCCACCCCCCGCCCGCCCCTTTTTAACATCAATGCTATGTTCACAAAGTTGGGAGCACACAGATGTATAGAATGTCTTTGTATCCTGTAATGGTACAGTACAAGGCCCCTTCACTGCGCTCCATTAATAGTCTTAAGCCTGTTCTAGCATTACAATGCCCCCGTGCACAAAGCCAGCTGAAGACGTGTAGTGCAAAATTTTAAAAGGGGATGACCTTGTTTTTAAAAGCGAATGTTTATTAGCTCTACAAAGCCTACACAGGGGTGTTTCATGACTAATAACTCTATTTATATAAGTACCTCGTTTATGCACTTCACAGCACCGCTGCAGCTGAGACACTCATCCAAGCACCCGCCACACACATACACACACACACACACACACACACACACACATACACACACATACAGTACACTACAGGGTAGATAGAGGAGAGCTGACACATCGAACAGAGAGAGAGATAAACCCACAGAGTGCATTTTTATCATAAGTGTAAATGATAAATGGATGTGTGGTTAAAAATAAAGGTGCTGCAAACTAAGAGATGTTCAGAGTACGGAACTGAAGAAGAAGAAGAAGAAGAAGAAGAAGAAGAAGCGTTCAGTCATTAATTTAGCTTTGTGTTATAATAAACTGAATGATTATCTTATTTATTTCTCTGGCACGTGATATAAATATTGTTGAAATAAAATGTTGAACTGTAAAATATTAAAAAAAAGAATATATATATATATGCCATTTATTCATCTTTATATTGTATAGTGGTTTTGGAGCTAAACTCCTTCAAATCTTTTTATATACATGATATAGATGGAGCCTCTGCAGTCCAACTACGGAATGTGGAGTTCAGTAGTTATTACATTGTATTTATTCCCACCTTCGGTCAACTTTCACACACTCACTTGCGCATTCACACACCATGGGAAGTTTGCCAGTTAGCCTAAACTGTATGTCTTTGGACTGTTGGAGGAAACCAGAGTACCCGAAGGAAACCCACCAAGCAAGAGGAGAACATCCAGAACTCCATCAGGGGCGGATCTAGAAAATTTCATGGGGTGGCAAGGGGGTGGCATTAAAATTATGAGGGGTGGCAACACTGAAGCAAGCATCCTTGCATGGTTTTTGTGGATTCAAGGAAYGCTATTCTTWTTCGGKGTATASACWMKGGTGCACATTTTTACATTGTCCTATAAAAATGAAATAAAGTCTGATGTGTGATTGACTTGAACCTGATACCTGAGATCTGGATTGGAACGTCAGATAAATTAAATGAGATGGTACAGTATATTTAACTGTTCTTTATTGAGTTCTATGCAAACCTGTAGAGAGTTTAAGTCTATGCCAAGTTTAATTTACGAAGCATGACAAACAATGCAGACTGCATATGGATACAAAGTCTCAGTGTATTAAGTTTCCTTAAGTCAAAAACACATAATAATATACAATATAATATACAAATTTGTTCTTTTATTTATGGGTATTGTAGTGGGGAATAAAGAGCAACAACGGAAATACAGGTGAACAAACCCCGGAGGGTGGTTTTATTGAACAATTTATTTTTATCAGCGACGCTGATCACACTATGTCATCAAAATACGCTGACAAAGTCTTTTATTCTTAGAACACTAGGACACTAGTGCTGGGGTGGCAAATCTACCGTGCCACCCCGGTGGGAATTGAACCTAGACCCTGGAGATGCTAAAATAGTGCTAAATAAATAAATCACTAAACCTCATAACTTCCTGCTTTAAGTGAAGGATTTCTGGAAAAGGTTCTAGTGGATGAATAGATAGATGGAAGGATAGGAGGTGCAAAGGCAATCTCTCTCTCTCTCAATCTCTCTCTCTCTATATATATAACAATAATTACATCAAATACATGATCACATGCATGACTTTGTGTGTAAAATTAAAAACACATAAATGATCAAACAAGTGAAGTTCACAGTGAAGTTAAAAATAGCAGAAACAGAAGCGACATTAAAGCCTCCTGCAGTTCTGAGGTCTCGCGCTGAACCAGACGGCGAGTGACGTCACACAGTTGATGCTGCATTATGCATGAAAGGGGCGTGTCTCCGAGTCTCGGCGTCTATATATAGAGAGAGAAGTTTTCCATTTAAAACGTGTCTCACGTGGCCGATTGGCGACACCCGGGACGCGGAAACTTTCGCATTAGTGTTGTTAATAATATTATTAGTAGTAATAATTATAATAATAATAATATTACGCTTATTATTATTGGATTGCTCATCATTATTCATATCATTAATATAACCATTAGATTTATTTATTTGCCCCCCTTCTCCCGTGTCGCCGTGAGCATGGTGGCCGCGCTCCGCTCGCTGCTCGTGTCCGTGAGCCTGGCCGCGGTGGCGCGCCTGTCCTCCGCCGTGGGCGCGGTGATCCGCTGCGAGCCGTGCGACGCCGGGGCGCGAACGCTCTGCGAGCCCGTGCCCGAGGACTGCGTGGAGCGCGTGCGCGAGCCGGGCTGCGGCTGCTGCGTGACGTGCGCGCTGGCCGAGGGGCGAGCGTGCGGCGTGTACACGGGGCGCTGCGGCGCGGGGCTGGTCTGCCGACACCGGCCGGGCGAGCCGAAGCCGCTGCACGCGCTGCTCGAGGGCCGCGGGGTGTGCGTGGACCAGACCGCACCTCCTCCTCCGCCTCCTCCGCCTCCTTCGGTCCGCGCGCGAGAAGGTACGGCACTTTTACACCGCGCGCAATGCACAGCGCGCTGTTAAACGTCATGATTTCAGTGCTTAGACCATAACTGCATATGCGTAGATTGCATTCTGCACGAAGGTATGTGTGTGTGTGTGTGTGTCCGAGCTTTGTTAATTAATTATCGTCATGAGGATGCACGAGCGTGTGTCTCCTCTCCGACCCTCTCGGGGGGTCTTCTGCACCCAGGTTCTCGCCTGGCATGATCCCCTCTGTCGAGGAAGGAGTGGCATGAGATCACTGCACGAGCGCAAACTGCATGAAGCTTACAATCTTCTTGTGTATTTATTTATTTATTTTTGGCATGYGATCATACGAAGGCTGCCGTCCTGTACCTTTAGTCTGTTATCCTTAGAAATTAATGCACATTAAATTGTAAACAGTGTGTCTATTTGTTTGTTGGTTTTTAACKTCACCTTTTCCACCCTGCAATTCTTGCTTGTTGCTTATACTGTACTTGTTGTATAATMTGTGACCTGACTGYATTTCCCTTCAGGATTAATAAAGCACTCTGTCTTTGCACGGCGTTAACACTTTACCTAATCACAGTCACAGCTACGTGCTCCGACACTGACCATGCAAGGTACCATAGTTACTGATTTGTTCTCAGAGTGTATTATCATATCTGTCCAGAACCGCTTAATATGATGCTATTAATAGGACATAATAGGATGTTATATAGGCCAWTGATAATATCAGCAGGAGAGTCACATTATATCGTATCACCTTGCTTATGATTTCACGTTGTGGTCACGTTTAAGCTCGAACAATGATTTTATGTAGAGTGTCTTAATTTCAAGGAGTGTCTGAAAAGAGGTGTGCTTCTGTGCAACATCTGTACTGTACAGTTAAAAAAAACGACACTGTTATGATGGTGAAGTTTATTTATTTATTTATTTATTTTTAAATCACGGATTGCACACATGGCAAGATTAAGGGTGGTCCTGCACATTCAGCTACTGCATGAGATGAAAAACAAAAGGGATTTCTATCATGAATGATTGCATTTTGACCTAAGCAAACAGTTCTGGCTAACAGATTGACAAAATTTAGTCTRTTATAATCATAACAATTATTACACCTAATATTTAATTGAGCTTCAGTAATTGAGGAGAATAGCATCCTCTCCTCGTCCAAGTCAAACCAGGACTTGTACAAAATAACAGAACACCGTTATGAGAGTAAAAACTCCCTTGATCTCTTTATATAATCCCCTGATACACTAATGCACTTATCCCAGACGTTCACTACTGCTTGGATACCATCAAGGTTGAAAGTTTTCTCAGTACGACGGGGCCATGATCCGACGGCCTGTCTCATGTCTGAAATGCCGGCCTCCCAGGAACTCCTTTAATGGCCCAAACATGTGGAAATGGCTTGGAATGTGGAGCGAGGTCAGGACAGTATGGGGATGTGGCAATAATTCCTGTAATGGGGAAGTGGTGTTGGTGTATGATAGCTTGTACTGTTCATACAGACAAACGTGTCTCTCCTGTAAGATGGCGACACCTTATACGTCGATTTTCAAGGATGAGACGTTCCATTCACTGAATGTTCATGGTAGCAACTGCTCCGAGACGCCTCAGTCAGGATCGTCGTTCATGGATGTACAGCCCACCTGAATGTTTTCACCATTCAGAAATTTTACTGCTGCTTAGAGTCTTAACATYGTACTATGCTTAAAGTCTTCTCTAAATGTTAATCGGTTTTATGTCCCTCATTCACCAGGAATTTCATGACAAGTTGTATTATCTGCTAGTTGGACATGTGATTTGGAGCAACATGTTCTGAATGATCAAGAACATGGCCTTATATTGGCATCCTAGTAGTAATAAGAAATTGACTCAAATTGAATCAAATTACACGTGATTTAATGTCATGTGACAAACTTTGCTATAGCACGTATTCTCCTAATCCCAATGCATGAGCACTTTACGCATCGATCACCATGCAATCTGGTAGAGCAAAAACAGTAGACCTGTTTCTATTAGGTTGAATAATTGGCATTGATGGATGAAGGACATCAAGAAAAGTACTAAGAGAAATCTAGTTCACTAGTTGGTGTGATGTGAGAACACTCTCATTAGCCAAACTGACCATAATTAGATAGATAATTAAACTGGATATATAACTTCTGTAGAAAGTTAGCTCTTATATAACTTTAATGAATTCCTTATTTGTTTAAGCTAAATGCTTGGAGTGTAAATTTAACACATGGTTATCATTTGGACGATGCTAATGGGATTGTACACGTTTAATTTAGTATATATTCAACAGAGTATGATCTTCCCTTTAGTACAATGAGTAGTTTACACAATTGAAGACGTGGTTAAAGTTAATGAATAAATACAGACATGATTTGACAAGACATTACCATTTGTCATTGACAACTAACAGAAAGACTTTTGTCATAATGGACCACACGGAAGTTTAAGGTGGCTGGAACCGCATTCCAGTTCTGAAAATCTCAGAAATCCTTCCCAGTTGAACTTCTCCATGTTTGTCCTCATTTTGGACATGTTCCAGAACCTCTCCCGAATCCTCTTTTCCTTCTGGACTCAAGTGCAATACTTTAGCGTGCTTTATATTTAGTCGAGTTTATTTATAAAGCCTGAAATCACAAGTATGACTTGATGGGCTTCACAGCCCCTTAAAAGCCGACAACCCCAGGCTTTAGCCCCCTGGGTGTGCAGTAGGTGATGAATGCAAGGATGAAGGACAAGAAAACATTGAGAAAATAGACCTGATTCCATTGCTTCTCACAAAATAATGTCTAGTAAAGAACCTGTGACTGAAACAAGAAAAAAAAAAGTTATATTGAGTAGAAAGCTATTCATATACAATGATTGTGTTGTTTCCTAGATTCCTCTCTAGGAAAAAAAAAAAAAAGTTGGCAGGTTTTGCATCCTAGTTTTGTATCTTCCCAGCATTCCTTCTGTCCGATTTTCAGTTGAGAGTGCCAGGATGCCTGAGGAAGATTCCAGCAGCAACAAAACGAGTCCGATGGTGCCAGCTGGACACGAGCAGTCAACGGATATCTTTCCCTCCCACGGTCGGCGTCCCCCATCCCACCGGCCTCACCCCAAAGCCGAGGACATCCGACGTGAGCTCTACCGGAAAACCCAGAGCTACAAAATAGAGGAGCCTCCGGCAGTCGCCCCTTCCAACCATGAGAACATCGCCTTCGAGTCCAAGCAGGAGCGAGAGTATGTAAGTACTGTGCCAGAATCTTTTGCATAACCGAACGCAATCTGCAAGGCTGTGGGCACAGCTGGTAGTGTCCTTCAGACTATTTGGTTGGTGGCTTTGTGAAAGATCCCGTATGCTGCCGGTCAGTACACAATCAGCTATTTATGCGAGTCGCGGCTTTCGGGGTCCTTCAGGGTAGCACAATGGATATAAAGCCGGCGGTCTTGGCATCGCGCAGAATTTAATTCTGAGCCTAATCGAACACACCTGGGCCTAAAAATCAGAGTCTACTCAGTATTTTAATGAGCTGAAGTAGGTGTGTCGGGATAGGCTTGGCACTAGATCCGCATTCCCTGTGGTACACCAGGAAAGGGATTGCATAATGCTGGCTTTGAACACAAATGACATTTTACAATGGGCAGACTCTGTGAGAACAGTCAGTATACCGACACGTATAATTTATTTCCCCACAATGCCACTCAATGTCGACTGCCTTGACGGTTGCTGTTGGTGCTGGAATTTTTCTTTTTATAGTTCTTAAACTTTGTTTGTTCTCAAGAACATTTGCAGGAAGGAAAATATTTTGATGAAGACATCTGATTTCAGTTCTCTCTCTCTCTCTCTCTCTCTCTCTCTCTCTCTCCATGTTCTTGAGGGTTGCACAGTTCAGGTTTCATGTTGGGCTGTCGACTGGGCACAAGTGCACAAGCTCATGATCTGCGATGTGAGATAGAAATCATATCCGTAGTCTGGAACGGGGCATCCAAAAACAGCCAGCCAGAATTTACCATGGGATACTTCTTAAATCAAGTAAGCAAGCATAAGTCGAAGACGGGAACTATGACGAAGCACAACCTGGGAAACAAGGCTTGGATGAGCAATGTGATATTTGCAAGAAAACAAAGGGCAACACGGATGGTAGAAATACTTAGACTGATTAGGGGGGGGGGACAAGGGACAGGTGTTCACAATCAGGGATAATGGACCAATTACAAGACAAAGACAGGAATAAGACCAAAACAGAAGCATGTGTCCTCCATGGGAACTAGAAAGAAAGTCAGGAAGCTGTGTTGAGAATGTTGTAAATTCCGGCTAATTCTTTGCTAATTCACGGGTCATGATTAATTCCTAATAGACCGTTAACAAACCATGCTAATGTGGAAAAGGTGTAGCTAGCATTGAGCCATGCTAAATACATGCAAGACTACAATTTTGTCTTTAGAATGCCCTTAAAAATAAAAATACAGCACTGTATATAGGCTAGCTAACTTTTAGCACATTTTACTTAGCATATTTTTCTCAGCGGATCARGAGTCTGTCCCAGAAAATCCTGGATCAGATGCTCATACTGTATATGCGTGCAAATGTAACCCTTTACGTTAGCCTTATGCTTTGTGCGTTAGCCTTATGCATTCCTCTACTTGAACTACTTCCCAATAACCATTCTGCTCTGAATTAAGGTGTTTACCTTCTAACAACATTGGGGTAACACTATCTTTAAACTCACACAAAAGGCCTTCTCCCACATCTTCCCCAAACCATGTTACCTTATTAACCCTACCATCATGTACAAAAGCCTTAYGCACATCTCTAAGAGTCACTGAGGTTTTCACATTCTTTAGTAATACTGACTTCTCTGGGTCAAAACCATGCCTAATGCAAACATCCATAGTGGAACTTTGCCGATAAGTTATTTACATATCTCTGAATGGGCACAGCAAATCCAACGGCCCMACGTTGGGCGCCAATATTTTCTCTAGTATGTAACCCAAGTTCGATCAACCACCTGGTCCATATAGAAGAAAATGAATAATCTCAAGGGTCTTAGATCACAGCTGTTAGTGCAATGGCTATGTCTGGGTAGCGTGATCTATGCAAGCTAGTTACCTCATGCATTACCTTGAGTTAACTACTACATAGGCCGTTGGAGTGTACTGGTCCCATTCAGAGAAAACGACACATACATAGTCATCATGRAATATTTTAATGAAAATATTGTATTTGGGAGAAAGAAAGAAAATAATTATAATAAAGTATGAAACAAAAAAAAACTATATTAGTGTACCCCAAATTTGGGTAGGGTTACACAAACACACACTCTTTTCCACCTAGTGTAGATGGAGATACTGCACAAAGAGAAGATGGGAAGAAGATGCACACGGGTAGCCACATCTGCATCAGTCTCTGGACCATAGAAGTATGAGGTCACAGCTATATACCCTCTGTTCGTATTGAGTTACATGATTTATTTGTGTTCTATATGTATTCGATTTTGTTTCAATTCTAAACAAATGAACAAATTATTTGCTTGTATACTGCCTGCCAATGTGTGACTAGTTTAGAGTGCACCACCTGTAGGATTATAGTGGAACTGCAACATTTTACCTCCTCAAATGCAAACATAGAATTCAAACCTAATAATAAATAAATAAATTTTGGAGTCAGTATGGAGATACACGAGTTGTCGCACAAAAGAATTAATCCCAACTAGTATGTTAATCATTTAACATCTTTAGTTCAAGGATGGTCACAGAGCCAAAATCTTTGCCACATCAACAGAACTCTGCAGTGATTGTTCGCTTGTGGTGACGGTGTGACAGGATAAGATGAAACGTGGGTGCATGATATTGTGACAGGAACAACTTTTTTTTTAAATCTTTTTTTAATCTAATTAGCTTAGAAATCAGGAATCTAATTTCAAATGCTGTTGCAAGATGTAACCATGGCTCATGTCATGGTGGGAACATAATGTAGAACAACAAATCTACACCACCAGTCAAAAGTCTGGACACACCTACAGTACTACTAATCCCATGGTCCTTCCTGATTATTTCTTCCCATACAAGGTGTCCAAAGAAAGCAATAAACCCATTTAAACAGTCACTACTGAGATCTTTCTGCTACTTGGGCTCTGCAAAGCCTTCATAAGTGCTGGTTGTTAATTGGTGATTTCTGAGGCTGGTGACTCTAAATGAACTTCTCCTCTGCAAATTCTGAGGTAAGTTTTGGTCTTGCTTTCCTGGGAAGGTCATCATGAGAGCCAGCAGTTTCATCATGGAGCTTGAYGGGTTTTGCAAATGCACTTGTTGATGCTGTTCTTGCAAGAACTGTTCCAGAAAGGCTGACCTTCGTGTCACCGTGTGCGCTATTTCGTACTGTAGTTTTGAAAAAAATTCCAGTATTGCTCAAGAATGTAGAAAATAAATCCAAACTTGTGTCCAAACTTTCGACTGATGCTGTATATGTAGTTTGGGTTCCTGCAGCTCTTTTCCACCCCAACCATAACCACAGATGCACCACCATAATAAAAGTTGCAAGCTAACTGCCAAAACCAGCAACAATTGAAAACCTGGAGCTGTTTTTAACCTCGCTCCCCCACCACCACCACCACCACCCCCGGCCACTCCGAAGACTTTATTTGAGATTTCTTTTTTCCTAGAAACAATCGTTCTCTAAAGAATACTCCATGTTCATCCAAATCCGAAATGAAGAAAAGGTTCAGCTCGACCTTTTTTGCCATGGAAAGCTCGACCGTCTGTAGCACCAAAAGTTATATTCCAGATTTATCAAAGTATGCCTTTCAGAATAGTTGTTTTTGGAGCCTTGCACCATCTTTCAAACATTCCAGAGATATCTTGTGTTGTTTCTTGATATCTACTTCAAATCCATGAGTCCGAGTGTTGAGTGGGAAATGTATGAGTGAGTGATTGAGTGTGTGTGTGTGTGATGTGTGTTTGGATGATTAGGCTGTTTTTCTATCCGACAGTAGTGATCAGGTATGATTTTTCTTTGGAACGTCGTTGCTGGCCGATGATTGAGGGATGTTTAACAGTTTAAAAGTTTGCGAAAGAAAGAAAGAAAGGGCTGTAAACTTTGCAAAATGCGTAATTTGCGAACAACCTTTTGTGCTGCGTTTTTTTTTTTTTTTTTTGGGTCTCGTTTTATGTGCTACCATGTTGGCACGAGCCAAACTGTGGTGGCGTTTTGGATGTCTCCTCTCGCCGTGTGTGTATGTGTGAGTGGTATTTGCGGACTCTGATGAGTAACTAGAGCTGGTGGCTCTTGGTTTGTGTGTTAGGGCTGTTTTGATGCCCACATTCCCTGCTTTTGGTCCGTTTCTGTTGTAAACAAGCTCTGCCTCCTCGACTGGACGCCACTGAGGGGATGGGGTTTTTCGGGCTGCGATTCATGTGGCTTGCGCCTTCCTTCATGTGCTGGAAAGCTGTTCGGAGACAACGAACAGGCCGCTAGTTAAGCTTAAGCTAGCGCCAGTCTAAACGTTTCTCAATGTGCTCGAAAAGAAAAGTGTTCGTCGTCTGAACGCCGAGGTTTTATTAAAATGCCGTTTTCTCGGGTTCTTTCATCTTGACAAGCTGGATGGTTCCAAAATTGGGTTCCTTGGATATTAAATTTACTAAATTTACTAAAATTTAATTAAAATCTGTATGTCAATAAAGGAGACAAAATAAAGGTAAAAAAAAGGTTAATTGTCTTTCACGATATACTGTAAAGACATGCATGTTTCAGATAAACCACTTAAAACATCAAGAAAACAATTGATTTGGTCCTTTTAACTAAAACATCCCATAATGCGTTTATTTTTCACAATAATCTGTTTGACACATTACGCTTGAAACATCCTTCTCCRTAACTCATCTATTTCAGACGATCTAAAACCCTGTTGTTTTAGGCTCAGGGGTTAACGCTGTCGCCTCGGGTTTGTGTGCATGGAGTTTGCATGTTCTTCCCATGTTTGATGGGTTTTCTCTGGATAATTCAGTTTCCTCCAACCACAGTCCAAAGACATGAAGATCAGGCTAATTTGCATTCTCAAAGTGCCCATGGTGTGTGAATGATGATCAGAGGTCATAAAAACAGTGGATATCAGTGGACTCCATGGTCCCTAGATAGACTACAGAGGTTCCTAGATGGATGGATGGATGGATGGATGGATGGAAACCCCTGTTGCCTTAAAAAAAAAACAAATCACTACGTTAACTTTGAACGTTAGAATGATTTTGATCAAATGAAAATTCGAAGCTTTATTCTGAGCATTTATGCAGATTAACCTTCATTCCCACCGCATCCGTCCACGTGCATGCTYCC
Organism: Clarias batrachus; assembly: GCA_003987875.1. Taxonomy (NCBI): domain Eukaryota; kingdom Metazoa; phylum Chordata; class Actinopteri; order Siluriformes; family Clariidae; genus Clarias; species Clarias batrachus. The sequence continues at coordinate 143,612 of QMIH01001165.1, read as the reverse complement.
TTAAGTTTCTAACAGGGTTTAGAATTCCGATCAGAGATTGGGACGTGCATGAGATGCGCCTTAGCTCCCACATTGCTCTACTATAACATGGTGTTTTGTTGTTATGTGCACACATTTACTGGTTTCAACAGTATGTTCCCTAGTGGTCCAGTGGTTAGCACACAGTGCTCTCACCACTGTGACTGGAATTCGAGTCCTGCTCAGGCTAATGATTTGGTATTAATTTGGTTTTAAAGGCATTTTTGCAACATTGTGTTGGCGGCACTCGTTCATCGTTGTCGTGTAGTCAACATTGTTCCAACGCCATTTCATGAAAGTAATTCTAATTTTCAAAAACAGCCCAACACCAACATTGTCCCAACGGCTGTAATGTTGCCAAATTAACATCACCACAATGTTTAGACAACCACAGATTCCTACAGGGCTGTTTCTCATTTAGGAGGAAAAGAAACACTCTGTAAACTCCAATCTTGTAAACTCAAAAGGAAAGTGCGATGCATACAGTACGGCATTTTGCCTTAGATTCTGAAATGAAATCGTGCCGTCGTTCATATTTCACAAGCAGCAGCATGAATTAGGTTCGCCGCTGGATCACTGCACAGCAAGGTCTTTGAATGAAGATTCCTCCTCCCTTTCCACAATTTGACTTCCTCGTTAACCCTCGTTCGTTAATTCCTGMTCCTATTTTTACCCTCTCGGGGTTTCAGGCTGTGTGGCCGTGCTTCCTGTAGACCCGTATTTGCTCGGGGTCTGGAGCCGCTACAGCGTTAAAGTGCTTCTAATCCCGTATTCCTGGGCTCCGGTGTGCGGTGTGGCGCGTTTAGCTGCTTTAGTGGCGATCTTGCTGCCAGAAGCTGTTTTCATAGAAGGGATTGCATTTCCTGGAAATGGACCTSCACATTTATTTCCCAAGGGACGAATTAGAGGCAAGGTACACAGAGGGATTCATAAAAAAGAAAATGGCCACTAATGCCCATATTCGTGGCAGGCCGTGTTTGGTTTCTGTCAAGGCTTCTTCCATCATGGCGTGTTCATTTTGCGTCCAGGTCTTTGAAGGAGGTCTTTTATGAGAATGCCACAGGGAGCAAATACAGCCGCCCGGATTTAGTTCCCTCTTTGATAGGTTTTATTGTTTTTATTGTGTTTTGAGCTGTGCATTGATGCTGTCTGTGTGTGTGTGTGTAGGGTCCATGTCGAAGGGAAATGGACGAAGTACTCAACACGCTGAAGATCACGGACATGGCGAACCCCCGAGGCTTCCGCATCCCAAACTGTGACAGGAAAGGTTTCTACAGGAAAAAACAGGTGAGGGAATTAGAATGCAAATGCAACTAAGGAAATAAGATGTTKGGGATAAAACATTATCTACCAACTCAGCATCTCTTAAATATGTTGCCAGGGCTGGATTTCCAAATTGTGTCTGGTTGCATTGGTAACTCTGCTGAAAGATGCTTTTATGAACAACCTGGCTGGGATTTTTTTGTTGTTTATCCTAAGTGGGGATTGCATCTGAAATGATTTTTTTTTTTTTCTATGACCGGTTGAGACTCACAGCACAGTTGATGTCATTGGTTTTTCGGGACATCAGCATCCTGTTKATCAACACATGATCCCGTTTAGGATCGTATCAGCCTCAGAGTCGTTTTTTCTCCGGGTGATTAGCGGCAGCCCAAACGAGCCCTAAGGACCCATCTCTTTCTCTCCCGGGGCCAAACCGAGCGTGGCTGCCGTGGTGGCCATCTTGCGTAACCCGCCCTGAGCGAGCGACGTCAAGGTGGCTACTGGGGTCTGAGCATCTCCCCATAATTATCGGACTCCTCGTGGTGGCTGCTTGAAAATAGATTTGAGCCCCTTCCAGATTTACGCGGTCGGCCCACAATTGGTTTATAATAAATGAGTGTCCCAGACGCCTTCATATGGATGCACTTATCCTCCATCGTCATGAGCAATATTTATACAGCATGGCAGGTCCTGCTTAATGGAAGTCTTTTTGTTGACCTGCAAAAAAAAATTTATATATATATATGTTACTGCGACAATCATGAAAAGAGAGAAGAGGGAGCGACGACCTTTTTTACGACGGGGTGTTTACTTTTTGTGGTCGGCGCGGACGCTTAGCCTCGCGCTAATGATTAAACCTGAACGTTTTCGCAGCGGGTCTTGTGCAAATAAAGAGAGATTTGATTAGCAGGATCCTCGCTTGCTTTGCGGTCGGTTTATTTTGGTTCCACGAGCCTTTGCAGGTAGCTGTAGCGACGAAGAATTCAATCTATTTTTCGAGCGCGTTTTGGACTGCGTTAACCAAGCATAAGGCTGAAAACAAGATCCTTAGCCTTCACACTCCCACACAGTTCTTTTTTCTTTTCAAGGTTCCCAGTCTGGATATTGTCTCTTGTCTCTCACTTCATTTAGTTTCGTGAGCTCCAAACAGGCCTCCCAGTCTTGAGCGAATTCCCTTGGTATCACACTCCGCGAGGAATGAATCAATGGGCCATTTACGAATCATCGAGTCCTCTCATGCTCTCATGGAACTGTTGGTTTTGTTGTGTTGTTGTATTTTTTTTTTTTACGCACACTAGACAGGACTTTGACCTTTAGTTAAATTGGCAGCTAAATAGCAGCCCTCTGGGCTGGAGCGCCAAGCTCTGTAAGTCATTTGTAGCACCCATAATTTGGAGCCGGGGGTATAATCAGCAATGGATGATTTGTACCGGCCAGCAGGAGGCTGAAAATAGAAGTTGGCGCTGGCGAGCTTCACACACACTGGCCCTGAGCAAATATTTCAGCTTCCCTGTGTTTACCTTTAAGTTGCTCTATATGAACACAAAACAGGATGTGCATCGTAAAATCCCTCGAAAAATACCTAGGCGCGCGGGTCACGTCAGCATAACGTCTGGACAGACAGCGGGTGGTTTTATTATAGTGAAACTCAAGGTCATGAGGTTCAAAGCTGTTTCAAATGAAAAGAAAAAAAAACAACAACAACACAATGAGTAAATCAGTAAACCAATTATTACATTTTGTATGTCGTTCTTTCTCAGTGCTGGCCGTCTAAGGGCCGAAAACGTGGCATATGCTGGTGCGTGGACAAATACGGCCAGCCCATGCCAGGCTACGATGGAAAGGAGAAAGGGAATGTGCTGTGCTACGCCATGGAGAACCAGTAGAACAGAGCAGAAGGCCAAAGAAAAGAGAGAGGGAGAGATGGAGGGATGGCGTGTGCGTACACTGAAGAACCTCCACGCTCTGACCCTCCGTCTCGGACTCGTGCTTTCGGTCCTCCAGAAAAGAAATAATATTAAATATATATATATATATAAATGATATAAAGGGTGGGGCTTAAAATTCTGGGCTTTCCTGGGCTTCAACAAGCTCGAATTTATTTCTGTGCTCCATTGCTCCGTGCTTACGCAGCAGTGGAACCCTAGACGCTTGCAGGAGAGAAAGAGCTTGATGGATGAAAGGACGTGGGTGTGTCTCAGGAGGCAGTAGAGCTGTAGCAAGTGGACGCAATCGACACAGGACTGACCGCAATATGAAAAAGGACGTGGAAGAAGGCACTAACGTTTGTAAAGCACTTCCTATAAGGTTGAGTGTGTATGTSAGTGTAAGTGTGTGTGTGTCTGTGTGAGTGGCTATTATAATAACTTAACCATGTGYCTCTGTATCTTCATAGCTATCAGTGGCTTTCCAAAGCTTTCATGTTTTCACCTTTAATACACATTCCTGTTGCGTACAATTAGGAACTCGAATTAAATGATACTTTTTAAGAAAAAAATGTATTGTTGATCCGATTCAGTATGAAAAGCATGTGCATGATGCATGAGTACAGCTGTATACACGCACTATATTAGGACTGATCATACGACTTTCATGACGGCCATATCCCATGTACTTTCTCTGCATATACAATGCATATACTGTATGCCTTTACTGATCTGTAAATCTGTCTGCGATGACTTTAACAGAGATTGATGCTTAGCATAGCAACATTTTTTGTTTGTTTGTTTGTTCGAGTGACATACGGCCAATTTTCTGGCTTTTAAACAAATGTGTGAAGCTGAGACCTTCCCCGAAGACGTCCTTGTTCGACGCACCCTAACATGAGCCAAAATAGAATGTGGTGGGTTGTTTGTTTGTTTGTTTGTTTTTATTGTACACAAAGTATTCATTGTCTTCATGTCACTACAATTTGTTTTACTGCTTTTTATTTTCCGTAATGTTTGCTGTGGAATTTCAAGTGTTTTCATAAATGTGTAAAATTCCCCAAAACAGTAACATTCTAGAACTTTCATCTGCCAAAAAACTGTACATTTCTCAAATTCCTAGCTGGTATAGAAATCTAAAACGTCTCCAAAAGAAGGCAAGTTCCCAACTATCAATCTTGTTGAACAACCCAAAACCTTCAACCACCATAAAAAATTTGGAATCAAAATTTTGAAATAAATTTTAAAGTAGTGTAAAATTGTAATGTTCACAACTGGAGTAAAATAGAAAAAATGCTACCACAAAAGGGTAAAATCTTCAGTATAAAACTAAAGCTAGCATAAAATTCACCTAGAATGAATTTCAAATGCATCTAATGATTATGAAAATATCAAATTTGTTAAAATGTACTAATTTCGGTGGTTTAAACTAAAAGTTGTTAAATCCTTTCAGAAAATACTAAAACATTGAATTGGTTTAAAATTGTACATTTCTTTTATGTTAATAAAAAAATAATTAACATCTATAACTGATGTTAAAGTTTAAAATGGAAGTAAAATATTTAATTAATAAATAAAATAATTGGAGAATAATAATAATTAATAACTAAATAAAAAATAAGTAAAACCTGTTGTAAAATTGTCAAATAGCCAATTAAAATGGAATTTGTAAACTTTTTCCAGCTTAACAACTGGAGTAAACAAATGAAAAACCTGTTAAATTGTAAAATTTCCAATTTATGTAAAATGTGTGAACTTTCTAACAAATTTAGCATTGAAAAGACTTTTATTGCTGGACCTTTTCAAATTCACTCTCTTCTTTTTTTTTTTTAATAGTTTTTCATTTTTTTAGTTCTTTTGTAACCAAAGGTAAATGTTGCTGCAAACAGGGAAACGGTACACATTAAAGCACATACTCAGGCTTCTAGTGATATGCAAATGCTTCTCGTACAGTACAATGTAGCTAAGTGTACAGCTTTTTGTTCCATTATACTCGCTTCTTTTGGACTAAATCCCCATTGTGATAAGCTATAAGCAAGGAATAATAATAATAATAATAATAATAATAATAATATAAAAAAAACAAGAAACCAAAACTCGTACCTGGGGACATTACATGACATCATGTGTAAACAGTATTTTGACATTATTCACTTTGTGTGGTTAAATTTTTGTAAGTGTCAGTGTCAGGTCTTTCCCAGTGCCTTAAAACCGGGAGATATATCTGTGTATATTTTTACTTTCAATAATTAAAGATCTAATTTAAGGAACAGCCGGTGTTTTTGTCTGGTTCTTCTTGCAATTGGGCGAGAAATAAAAAAATGCACATTTCAGTCCTGGGATATAATGACAATTGATTTTATTAAAAGAATATATACAGTATACAATAGAAATTAGAAAGCATACAGTGATATAGGTTCTACTTTTACTACAAAAAAAGAACAGGTAGGTGGGCAGATGAACTGTAGCAGCATGGAAGAAAAAAAAAATCACTTTCTTTCCCCCCCCCAAAAAAAATCTTGATGCATCACTTTGGTAGTCCAGTCCTCATAGTCCCCAACCTGAATACATCAAATCTGTTACCTTCAGACAGAGCCCTGAAGAGCTAGATGGATAGATAGATAGAAGGATGGATGGATGTGTTTTTTCTGTTTTGTTTTTTGCCGAGAGCCAATTAGAGACACGCCCGCAACATGGGTTTACAAATCCCTGTCTGGTTTTTCTTTTCTTTTTTTTTTCTTCTGTAAAAATGTGCTGGCATGCAGCAAGGTTGGAACCATTTTCATAAAGCGTTCCTGCTTGCAACTACTCTGAATCTCAATGGCCTTATATCTCCTGCTCTCCAAACCAACAGGAAGTCCATTTGCTTTTTTAAATTTTTTTTATTTCAACTTTTCTGAGATTTTCATATACTCAAAGGAACGGGGAAGTGATTTCCAGAGTGATGGCACAGAAGACAGAGAGAGAAAGAGAGAGAGAGACCTGAGGAAAAGTAGAACCTGCACTTCGGAGAGGTAGAAGCTGTGTACGAGTCACAAACACGGGCCAGATCTGCGATCTCCTTCAAAACATCTGGGATCAATTGGCAGTTGTCCCGTGTAAGTGGAAAAATCCAGAGCTATTCCTTCTAGGGGCAGGGAAAAAAAAAAAAAAAACGAAAAACAACCCGGACAAATTCACAAACACGGGCGTCGCAGGTCGAGGCAGAAAGTTTCGCAGGCTTGTGCGAATGTCGGCCGAATCGACACGTCGTAAAGCAAATGAATGGTGAAGCTGTTTAAGTACAAAAGCTTCTAAATTGGGCTGAGACTAAAAGTATGCAAAGCAACTCTGCCTTTCTTTTACAGTGATGTGTGTGTGTTGCAATGGGTGTTTAATATGGCCCATGGTTCTATTGCAAGTTCTGAGTCACAGTGGAGTCGTTCATTTCAAACAATAGCAATATTAAATAAAAATAGAATATCGACAGTAACAATACAATTGCGTCAAATATAAATACTTGTCAAATGATTACTTACAATAAATATGTGAAGATATGAAACAAAACAAAATAAATTAAGAAATTTGATCTCTTTACCAAGAAAAAGGTTTAGTATAGTATAATGTACACAGTATTTCCTGATTAAGAAAAGTGCTTGAAAAATAAAATAATAACAACAAAGAAAATGCAGCTTGTGTGTAAGTCGTGTCCAAATGTTCAGTGAGCGATCTCCTGGTGGCAGAGGTCGTCTTCGGAGACATCGCTGGAACCCGCGAGCCTTTTCCCGTTCCAAGCCGAGACGCACCAACAGCGTGCATGCTGGCCGTCGAGGGACGTCTCGCACTGCGAATCAGAGACGTGCATGAGGTCAACATGGTTTAAAGCGAACGCGTCGCATATCGTACGTAAGCCGACGATCATCGCGCGGCCATACGGAAACACACCAACACACCATTAGCCTTGGGTTTCACGGTCAGGCTCACCTGCTTGGTCTTGTAGAAGCCATGCTTGTCACAGTTGGGAAGGTAAAACGTAGTGAACTTGTCGCCCAGAGCCTGCTGCGAGGCCGCGATAGTGTCCAGGGCAGAGTGAAGTTCAGTGTGACATGGACCCTGCAACAAAACATCGGATCAAAATTAGTCATTAAAGTCAACACCATGCATTTACGGAAATGGAGCCAAGACAATGACGGCTGGATTCAAGAACCTTTCCCCAACCCTGTCTGCAGGACACCTTCAAATCAGCTAGATACTCAGATATCCAAATTTATCTGCGGTCAAAGATAAATCTCGATTGTTACCTGAAGACCGAAGCGAACGGATTTTGATTGATTGGCTGCTCTCGCACCGGTTGTTTGAGGAAAACGATTAGACACTGGATTATCTGGATCAGGTTGGTTAATCTTGGAACAGCACTTTTTTTTTTTTTTAAAGACTGGCTCTGGTCCACTGAGAACATCTGATTTCATGGTCCAATGAATTGTAAATAGGGTTTAGGGGAAGGGTTCTTCATCCAGCTCTAAGAGCAGGGATGTCCAGTTACATCCACAACAGATTCATGTGGCGGCGGTTCCAACAAATCAAGAGGCGTGCCAATTTATTCAGTTTGTCTTGGCTTTTAATCGGCTATCAGATGTGGCTCCTGCTTGGGTGGCAGGAAAGCCTGCAGCCGCAATGCCTTAATATGGATAAGATTGGACGCCGCTGCCGTATAGACTCTGAGCCAGTCCACAATTTCATAAATGTATTGTATCCCGTTTCCTAACAAGCTCGATTCCAGGTATTTCACATTTTCCATTCAAGCGTGAAGGAAAATATGAACTACCCCAAAAACTGGATTGGTAACCCAACTTAAACAACAAACAGTCAGAACAAATAGTCCATGGGGTGAAGTTTAACCTGATCCATGTCCTTCTTCCTGGGTGAAGCTGGACAGAGTTCAGTCAAGTGGCCAGAGTTTGTTTCAGGCTAAATAAATGTTTTTAATGTGTTGCTTCATGTTGTACAGTGTTTTGTGGGTAAGGGGTAAGGGGTTAGGCTTACAGAAGAAGTTGTATCAGATCCAGCTCAGCCCCCTAGAATTTCTTTTTTCTTTTTTTTTTTTTGTTCTGCAGCGAGGACCTTCTCAAACAACCCGGTGTCGCATTTAGGTTAAGTCTGAAAGCTAAACCTGTAAGCCAAGTGTTAAAGCACTGCCCCCTAGAGTCACAAGGTTTCAATTACAGCCATGGTATTGATTTTAGGAAATAATTCATTTCATGTGTTCTGTTAAATCTGTAGTAATCATTTTAACTCTCAATTCAGGAATTGCACGTTTGATGGCCAGACAAAAGGTACAATAGCTAAAATCCCAACTGCATTTACTGTATTGTATTGTAGATACGTTTTTTACAATAATTTGAACTTTTTATACAGTTAAAAAAAAACAATTAGACCAACTTTAGTCCAATTGATTGTCAATCTATAGTGATGCTTTTTCTATATTTTCCCGTCATCTCTGCCTTTTGCTAGAACATGGATTGGTTAATTTGTTTTGCCAGGAAATCAAAAAAGAATTTAAAAGTTACTTGACGTGATATTGTGGCACTTATTCTATAAAGATTTGTATATCAATAAACTGGCAAAAGCATACATTTACAAATCTATCCTTTTTTTTTAAGAAAAAAAAATCATTCTTATCCAAAAATTGTTAAAAAATGTATGATGATGTTATGACCATCATGTTCATTTCTATATTTTCAGAACTAGTCATTATTTAAAATCCTTAACTTTAAATATCTATATTTTCATTCTATATCATTCTGGTTACATTCATTTATCACATTCATTCATTCATTCATTCATTCATCTCACAAGGTGGTGTACACCCTGGACAAGGTACCAACTCATTGCAGGCCGCAAACACAGACACAGTGGGGATTTTTTGGGGGACGCTAATTAGGCTAATGTCTTTGGACTGTGGGCGACGCGGGGTTTGAACCGTCGAATGTCATAATGTTCACCACTAAGCCACCATGCAGCCTATGTTCTTCTCTTATCATGTATTCATATTTTATTTTATTTTATTGGTATACTGGTATGTCTGTATAAAAATTATTTTTTTTATAATTTGGAAATGTACATAGCCTACGATATGTTGCATTTTATAAACAAACAAACAAATAACAGATTTACATATATTTGTTGTTCCATTACATGCATCAAACCAAATGTACTAATATTACCCCGTATGTTATTCGTCCTTTGCTGTCAGAAATAAGGCCGAGTACCAAAGGTGCACACAAGGTGTAACTATAATACGCTTTTTATGTACATCAGAGGTTTGATTATGTGCTAAATAAGTAATGCTTAGTGGTTAGCACTGTCGCCTTGCACCTCTAGGTTCCAGGTTCGATTCCCATCTCAGGTCTGTGTGCTTTGTGGGTTTCCTCCTACAGTCCAAAGACATGCGGAATGGACTAATTGTCATTCCCAACAATGGATTGGTATTGTCTCCTAGGATAGGATAAAGTGGTATAGACTATGACTGAGTGAATAAGTGAGTGAGTTATTGGCATACTTGCGCCTTTTCATATAATTTGGAAATTGACATAGCCTACTGTATTGGGCATTTTTATAAACAAACAAACAAACAAATAACAGAAGGATGTCTTCATCCTTATATATTTGTTGTTCAATTACATGCACCAAAAAAAACAGTTGTACTGATACTACAATATTACCCAGCATCTTAGGGTAACAGTAAGTAAGTACAGTATGAGTACCGAAGGGTACCATCAGGAGTACCTTAGAGGCGCATGTGGTGTGACTATAATGAGCTATGAATGTACACCAGAGGTGCTAATTAAGTTAAAGATAGGAGATCGTTGGTCCTCTTTGATCTGTATATAGTAATGCTAGGTCACGTGATCAGAGGCGACGGTTAAATCCTGCGAGGACGTGCGGCGAGAGCGCGTGTCTGTGTAGCCTTACCAGCTGCGCGAGCTTCGTCCGGATGGCGTTGACTCTGGCCTTGATGCCCTCGAGCGCGTCCGGGTCTCCMGCCCTGTCCAGCCCCAGCAGGTGGAATAAGGAGAAGCCGCGCGCGCGATCCTCCTCTGTAAGCAGACTGTTATGGTTTAGCATCAACGTGTCAGCATCAACACGCGGGGACTGCGCGGGAGAGAGAGGAGACGCACCTGGCGCGGGGTGCTCGCGGGTGCACGCGGCCTGTCCGTGCGTGAGCGAGTGCAGCGGGTGCGGGTCGTCGGGCCGGGGCGTGCAGCGCAGCGCGGTGCCGCAGGGCGCGGTGTACACGCCGCACGG
>QMIH01001165.1:77528-87547 GCA_003987875.1 Clarias batrachus | reverse complement strand
AAATCCGAGCTGTGACTTCTTACACCGTGCACAGACACTAATCCCCATCCCTGAAAGGACACAACATTACCGGATCCCTGAAACTCCCCGCTTTAAGTCGGATACACAGATGACCGGAATCGTGTGTGTGTGTGAGTGTGTGTGTGTTACAGCAGGGAAACTGCTCGAGTGTGCTAGGCGTGCTTTAACAGCACAGCGAGGCTGGAAGTGAGCTGGACAAGTGCGAGCGCGAGCTGCGTCTGTGCCTTCTGCTGTTTAATCACACTTGAGGCGTTTGTACAATTCGAAGCCTTCAAATCTCATCATAGGAATGTGAGAAGACAGACAGGCATAGCAGAGAGAACACGTTTTATACTATCTGGTACACAAGACAATCATCTAATGACAATTTTCAGTATTTTAAAATATACAGAAAAAAAGTTGTTTCAAGTTTTTTTTTTTTAATGCAAGGGTAAAAATTCTGAGTGCAATATACATATAAACTAGCTGGAGTGATTCTGATGATATGAATTGAATAAATGCTGCCTGATCATACACAATTAATCTTGGAAACGTGAATAACGGATACCAGTAAGCACGTTTACATTAATCTGGCCGATGGGTCGATCCAAATTGGCCACCAGCTTAGACAGGCGGGGTCTTTTTTCCCAGTCAGTAATCAACTTTTACACTTTTTGTAACCAATTGTAACCCAAGCAAACCCCCAAGCAAACCCTCCATTTTTACTAAGCATCCTTAGCTTCCAAAACCCAAGCTGGTGGCATAAAATGACAAATGAGKTGACAACAGCTCTTAATTAGCAATCAGCATCCACTATGGACAAACACAAAGCTCTACAAGTTGAATTAATCTGTATAAACATCTACATGCAACACAGAATTTACTGTAGATACAATGACTAATCAGCCATCCATCAATTATCCATACAAGGCAATTTGGAATCACCAGTCTTTGGACTGTCTGGTGAACCCCAGGYGAGATTTGCACCCACAACTCTGGCGGTACTAGTCACTCTGCCACTATATTGTACTGACTTTCTGTAGTAACAACTTACATAGACTTGGCCASTTGGTACGKTGGATGCTCCACGATATTGTCTGAGATGTCCGCCTCTCACCGAAGGCTACACTATTCCTATTCGTGTTATGAAGTGTTCGTATATGTTGGCATATGTGTATGTATATGTTGGTGCTGTTTGATGCTGGGTCCTCTCTGGATCGGACATGGTCGTCTGGCACATCTTATGGATGCTTGAAGGGATTGGAATCTGGGGAATTTGGAAGCTGGGCCTTGGTTCTGGTGCATTTCTGGCAAGGATTTACTTCTTTTAATGGTTTATGCTATATTTGGGTGTTTCTGTGGGATGGGACCAGATGGGCTGACTTTTTCTCTCTATGGTCATAGATGAGCCTTGGGCGCCCATGATCCTGTCACCAGTTTACTGGTATATAATTGATGATGAATGTTATACAGTTATTCCAAATGTTATTGGTGTATGAGTTGGGCACATCCAATTTTGGGGGGAGGATGTTCCTTCATAGTTCAATTCTGGTCTGGCACAACTGAAAAGAAAAAAAATGAACAGTCTTTGTCATTTTACTGTAATACATGTGCTGTAGTTGTTTAACTGCTCCTTCCCCAATGATTTTGATTAGTGCATGTCAGCACTACCGTTAGTAGCAGCAGCACTGGTAGGATTTGAATGGCAGTGATTGGCCTGCTGGGGAGTGAAAAGCTCCCATACTTCATATCCAGTAATGATTCTAAATGATTATGTGTGTTTGCCAAGCACAATATAAAGAAGGTACTATTTTGGTGTAGGTGGGCATCTTCTGATGGATTTGTTTGCCTCATTAGGCAGCAAAGTAGGGTGGAAGCAAGTCACATAATATTGACTAGAAAGTGACAGAAAAGACATAATTACCTGGATAAGTAATTTTGATCTGTGAGACGAACACAGCCCTAACAATTGGGAGGGGAAAATGTGATTTAAGAAACAACCATCSTTTCAAAAACCAACCTTTAACGTCTTTGTCTGGATAACGTTTTTAACATTTTCACTTTCCATCCCGGAACAGATATGCTAACTAACTGCCTCAAGCTGCGAGATCCATGTTAGGCCAAGATGAAAAAAGAGTCTCATGCTTTTCTGTTTCTGTCCTGTTCATTATGTAGGGAAAGTTAGGAAATGCAAGGTGATGCTTTCTTTGGCTTTCTCCAGTGTTACTGCCTCATTTGGGAACTGATGCAATAGCCGCACAGCTGCCCTAATATGAGCTCAGATAACATGATAAATGGACATATTCTACATGTTTAGTTATTTTTAAACAATACAATGTTCTCTTGCTCAATGACCTAGTAAGTAGCTCATAGAAACAGTTGCTACTGTATGCCTYGACTCTGACCATAGATCATCTGATTCCAAATAGGAATCTTTGTYGCCTATATGCTTCCTCAAAAACCGCACCTCTGATAATTCTTACCCCTGGTCCTTATCGTCAGCTGATTCCCATTAACTTGTTGATTACTATTATATGTTATAACAGTTGAAGGCTTACTTTGAGTTGAGTGTCATCAGCATACCCATGGGATGCAAGCCATATAAGGMTATGTATTGATTTCAATAAGGAAAAGATCAAGAGAGAGAACAGAAGAGGACATAACATGGAACCTTGTGGGACTCCATGGGTGATAGTTCAACGCTCTGGTAAAGAAACAATCCGCTTCCATTCTGAAAAACTATTTTCAACCTTTCAAAAAAATGGACAAGAGAGTCTTGTGACCATTCCCGGCTTTTGAGAGGTCTAGAAGGACTAATACAGGTGATCATTTGGCTAATCTAGCAGCTTATAAGACACAAGGATAACTGTATAACAGACTGGCTTCTAACCATTCTAACTAGAAGCCAGTCTGATTAAAAGATTCTGGACAGATTTAAATTTTAGGAAGATAGAAGGAGGATGACACAGCTGATTAGCAGTTGCTAATGTCTTGCTGTCTTGAAGGCAGATGTTGTTTGGGAAGCATTCACAAGGAAACTGCTGAAGGAGAGGGACGTCTTGAGAGATAGTTACTGCATTGTGGATGTAATCTGGTAATGATACAGGAGTCAAACTGGGTAATGAGACAGAGAAAGACTTCTGAAATGACACAGGGGACACGGATTGCATAACAATAACAAGAATAACAAGAATGGGGAGCCGAGAAAAAAAGAACGATGTGGAAATGACAAAAGCTGCGGTGATGTTCAGATGAAACTTTTAACTCAACTCTTATGAGGAAAGAAATTACAATATAAGAACGGCAATCAAAGAGAGACTGAGATAACAGGAATAATCAGGCAGGGTAGAAGGAGCGGATGAAGGCAGTGACTTTATTCCGTGGAAAATAACGATGACAAAGAAAAAACAAAGGGAAATAAGAGCAAGAAAAATGCGTGCCTGGGAATGAGAGAGTGTGTGAGAATGAGAGTGGGCCTTGCTTGGCAGCGATGAAGATGTGATTAGGAGGACCGCGTGTTCCTGGCACCCTTTCACAAGCCTGTCCTCATCAACCAGGTGGCCTGCAGCTTGCCCACTCACTTTCCCACCCTCTTACCAGCCATGTGTGACTAACTGGACACACAAGTTTGTCTTGAGAAATCCAGAAACAAAACAAGACTAACTGGAAAACTGGCTAGTARAACTCGTGAAGTTGGTGTCTCAAAAATCTTGGAGACGACAAATGTTAAAGTAGCATGATGGTGTCCCGAGTTAGGGGAATACRTTTCGATTCAATCCGATTTCCGCAGAACTTTCCCTGACGACGTAAATGTGTCCAGGAACAGAACTCTGGTCAGTTTCTGTTTTAGAAACTGGGGCTGACACATTTAAGAACTCATCGGAGAGTAGTCAGCCCAAAATTACCACGGGTCAACTATATACAGTATGATGATTTTCCTGTGCTAGAGATGGAGAGAAAGCCAGACCAAATATCCTCGTCTTTTACCAATTATTCTTGTGTTTGACTTTGGCTTTTAGTCATTTCCATACTGCTTAGTAGAGATTTGGGACCGAGTTGTGCATCTTGTGCTTTTGTTAGGAAATTCAATATCTTGCCAAACTGACTCAATTTTTGTTGTTGTTGTTGTTTTGTAAGGTAGTAATATGTTGCAGTTCCTAGATAATCCTTCAGGTGATGATGTGCTCTAAACTATTCACCCATTGTGTGGTAGGAGCAAATGATTTGCTAAGTATCTTACTGAGAAAAACGTGATACGAACAGAATCGCAATACAAATCTAATCAGCACCTGGGTAGAGTGATCATTTCGTATCGGGAGGCCCCTGGTGATCCTCATTCCTACTGCTTAGGACACAGGAGGTCTCGGTTATGTCTCATCGCGATCATGCACTATGAGTAATTTGGAAACATCTTATAAATCTACAATGCATGTCTTCCACCATAGAAAGGAAACCCACAAAGCAAGCATACAAAGCACAGACTGGAGGCTAGATCTGAACCCCAACCCTGGAGGGACGATGCAACAGTGCTAACCACTAATCCAACACGAATTTGTACTTCAACTCAAGCAGACTTGTAAATGGAGGACTTTCTGCTTGACTTGACTAATATTTGCCAATGGGAATCTCTACTTTTGCWCAAGTACAGGATTTGTGTACTTTGCACTGGTCAAAAGCAAGAATAATGTTCTCCTGGACTTTGAACTTAAGTCTTACTAGTCAACCTTTAGATTTTATTAGCATATTCTACATCTAGGCATTTGGCAGACGCCCTTATCCAGAGCGACTTACATTTTTTTATTATTATTATTTTTTACCTCATTATACATCTGAGCAGTTGGGGTTAAGGGCCTTGCTCAAGGGCCCAACAGGGACAACTTGGTGGTAGTGGCACTTGAACCTGGGACCTTCCGAACCGTCATCCAGTGCCTTAACCACTGAGCTACCCCTGACTTATACTCCATTTTTATTAATAAGAGACAAAAGCAGCTTTACAGAAATTCAGATCTAGGCTCCTAATTAACAAGCCAGACACAAGAGTGGCCAAAAGGACACGGATGAAGGAAGAAACGAAGAAACTAGTGGAGGGTTTTTTTTTTTTTTCCCCCTCTTTAGCCAGACTCATTAAAGAAGCCATGCTCATGTGAATGACACAAATACCATTAATCTAAATCATGAAAAACCCATATCGGAAAAGGGAAACAGTACTAAATGTGCCGAAAGCATAGGATACAGTTGAGGATAAATATCCAGAACGAACACATTGTGAACAGAAGTCCTGCCTCAACTACAGGACAGTTTATTATAATCAAAGCACAGTTGTTAGGAAGTGCAACTCTCTACCAAAACGCAGGTAATTTTATCCACCTCAGCAGGACGGGTGAGTCATATTCACAGCAGTTGTTGGAAAGTGCAAGTCTCTACGGTATCCAGGTGAGATTATCTAGAGCAGCAAGAAGGTGAATCATAAGTGCAGAAAGAAAAAAAGAACATCAGAAGTCAGAGCAATCACGATCGATCAGGCTGATCCAGGGAGTAGGAGGAGACATATTATAGTGTCACAGCAACCGACATCTCGTCTAGCAGCAGGAGTGCACATAGAGCTTGACGGGACATGAGAACAGGTGGCTAGATATGATAGGTGTGCGCTAGTCATTAAAAAATGGTGTATACTGTGATCAGAGTGTGAGCGGGGACTCCAACAGGTTTAGCTATGACAGCATAATTAAAGGAGAGTGCCAGAAGGTAACATAGGTATGAGGGCGCCCTGGGACATGAGTGTCCTTTCACTTCACAGTCAACAAACCTGAGCGATGACATGAACGAGGGCACATACAGTACAGCAGTATCATCAGAACTCCCCAGTTTGCCATCAAATTTTTATACCAATGAAAGCCCTGATGCACCTTTATCCAAGAGAATCCTGCTAGGTACTGTAGCTAGGAGGGTTTAAAGGAAAAGCTCCACCGGTCTCCACCGCGCTTTAGTCCTCATTATTCTAGGTACAAATAAAGAACTTGCACCTTGTGATGGAAGCAGGAGTGAAAGACCGTAATAACTCAAAGTTCCCTCGTGAAAAGCAGTGCTTTATGGATCATCGCTAGTATTGTAGAATGAATAGGAACATTTACTGGGAGCCGATGTAGTGTGGATAAAAAATTTTGAATTTTCAGTATGGCCAAGCTTTCTACTGTATATTAAAAATAAAGATTCTCAACTAGAAATTCTGAATTAGCCGGAGCTTGTTTATGCATCTATTGGAACATCCAGACTACAGAGTGCAAAAAAGTAGTAAATAAATAAATAAATAAAATAAAATAAATAATACATGAGACATAACAGAGGAAAGGTTTTTTTTTTTGAGAGTCAATCAAAAAATAGTCACTAATTTTTAAATAAAAAGTGTTTTGCTTATTTCCTTATGAAGTAACTTACATAATAATAATGATAATAATAATGTTTATTGAAATGTACCATCTTCCGTTTAGAAAAGTTGTGAGAGGTGAATAAATCCTGCATTTTGTGTTATGATTGGTTATAAGAATTCGGCTTCATCGACAAACTGGTGAGGATGAAAACTGGATTTAAATCATGTTTTTAAAAGCAGCTTAGAAACATATATGAGTCATTCTGGGTTTCGCAAGACCCTATTTTTTTTTTTTTCAAGTCTCTTTAGAGGCTCAGACGAATGATAAGGCATTTACTACTTTAACCAGTACTTTTGTCAGTACTGTGCTGAGAACTCAATCCTGACTGAAAGATTGAATGTCTGTGATTCCGCTGCACGACTACAACCTGGGCAATGAAGAAAAAGTTTGAAATCGACCCATGGCTTCTATATACAGCATTTGGCAGACACCCTTATTCAGAACATCTTACATTTTTATCCCAATATACATCTCAGGGGCTTCCTAAAGGCCCCAACAATGGCAACACGGTGGTGGGGTTTGAACCTGGGACCATCTGATCAGTAGTCCAGTGCCCCCTAAGCCTCCTKTTACAGACTCCAGGCCCCCCGTGAGCCTGAATACAGGATAAAGCCATAGAGATGATGGGTGAGTGAGTGAGACATTTGAGGATGAGTTTGTCTTTTTGTTGTTGTTTTTTTGGGGAGGAGGTATAACGTTGGAGGTGACAGTGYTCTTTATTTCATCCAATATGGAAGACTACCAGTTTAAGCATTTATACTGAGTTCGGTATGTTCGCTATGACTGTTGCCTTGAAGGAACTGGGTTCAATGTCTAGTCTCTGGTCCTGAGGACATGACGTTTGCACGTTCTCTCTGTGCTAGGTGGGTTTCCCCAGTTCTTCCCCGAACTGAGGTCTCCTTTTCCTTGCATCCTGAGGTCCTTGGTATAGGCTCCAAGACTCCCGTTACAGTTTAGAGCAGGGGTCTCAAACTCARTTCCTGGAGGGCCGCAGCCCCACAGAGTTTTGTTCCAACCCTGCTCCAACATACATACTATGTAGTTTTCAAATAAGCCTTAATGACTTGTTTAGTTGGATCAGGTGTTTTTAATTATAGTTGGAACAAAATTCTGTAGGGCTGCGGCCCTCCAGGAATTGAGTTTGAGACCCCTGGTTTAGAGAAAACTCAATAAAAGTCTGATTGTATTCCAAGTCCTAATTACCACATACACAGTGGGTCCTACTGTGAATATTTCTCTCATCAGAAGAAATATACTCATCTTTTCTACTTCTTGAAACTAATGAGTGGAAATACACGACCAAATTGAAAGTATATGGATTCTTGACCATTACACCCATGCATGCAACATTCCATTTCTAAACTAGTCCCCTTTGCTTTTTTATAAAACCCTCCTCTATTCAGGATAGGCGTTCCTTTCCAACAGACTGTGGAGTCTGGCTGTGAGGATTAAAAAAAAAAAAAAGTATCATTAATGCGATCAGGCTCCAGTTTTCAAGTCTTCGTGGAGCTGGCCGGGTGCACTGGGGCTTCATCATGCCGGATCAGGTTTAGTTCCAGCTGTAATTCTACAGCATATAAAAGATCCACACTCGGGATCCCACGCCTGCCAAATGCCTAAATGTAAATGTCGATGCACGCTTTCAATCGGCACGAGGTTGATGTATAAACCTGGATATGTGAGGGCCTGGGGCCCTTACTGCACTTAGTACATTACCGTACATTACATTCAATTTGATCCGCTATAGTTTCTTTTATAATTAGCGCTTTTGATGTGAGAGATCTAATGCGCAGAAGAGGTGCTGGCTGTGCATTTGGTACGGTCGAATTTCAACCTGATCAGATTACCAGAACAAACTTTGCACGCTCGTATGCTTGGGGAAACGGACAGGTCGAAAATGATCGAGAGCGCTCCAGATCCAGGATTTATCCAACACTCTGTTCCATGGACTGCAACAACCTCAGGTCATCCTGGCACTTGAAGCACAAGCACTCTCCTGCCGATCGGATTACAGAACCCTGTACTGATCTCGTCATCCTGGGACCGGAGCCAGATTAATGATATTATGATCAGCACGGCTAGAGTTCTGACCAAAGCGCGGCACGTGTAATCCAGCGCTCGGCGAAGAAAAACAATTCCATTAACGTGGTSTCACTGATTAAGCCCTGCACYGAAGACGACTAAACACAATTAGATGGGATTAGCAGCTTGTTGGTCTAAAAAGAATTCAGTTGAAGTTGAATTCTCGCACCTGATTGGTCAGATGGGTTTGTGAAATTACTGCATGGTTCATTCCTCTTCATCTCAATGTTAAACCAAGGATAGACGTGAAAAAGCCTCCACACACACAACACATAACAATACACGACCCCTCAGTCAGCTGTCGAGTCGGAGCCGTCTCCAAGATACAAGTTACAGGAGTAACCCAGTTACACGTCCGAGCCAGAAGCAAGACGGCAATCTGAACGGGAACGTACAAAACCGCTGAGGCCTTCAGGCGAGCGTAGAACATGCATGACCTTCACTGTAAAGAAATCGTTATCTCATAAAAGCCAAATGAGGAAACCCTTCATCACTGGATTGGGGATCCGCAAATCTGCCCAACGCCACAGAAACACAGGCCACGGACAGGAAGGGCGGAGAGCGGACTGTTCCCGCCTCGCACCGCACGCAACATTTAATAACGCTCAGAGTCAAATATAATGACACCCTCGCGTCGCTTTCAGCTTGTCATCTCAGCAGAACTTTCTCCCACTCGTTCTTKCTTTCATTCTTCCCTTCCCGTCTTTGGCTCTCTCGATCCCGCTGTCACTCTCGCCCATCGAGGTGTTAAGCTGGCATGGTGTGAGAGCAAGGTGTGTAATGACTCACCGTGGCGAGCTCGTCGAACTTTCCGAAGAGCTCGTTCAGCAGCTTCACCAACTCCTGAGCCGTGCACTGCGACGCCAGACTGGTGAAGCCCACGATGTCGGCGAACAGGATGCTGCAGGGGAGACGGGGGGAGGGGGGGGAGGGGGGGGAAGAGAGGAAAGGAAAGGAAAGGGGGGGTTTAGCTATGGTTACTTTTCACTGGTATCATAAAACTCTTATTAAATCTGCAGGAGTGATGGAGAATCTCCACCACGCAGATGGAAATAGGATTACACAGCATTATTAGCCTGATTGGCCCGAGTCTGAGAAATTGGATGTCCCGTGGGCTGATTTATTTAATTTTTTCCTGTACATCTAGCGATTTCAATAATGTTTCCTGAAGTCGTTTTACCAGAGCACTGAACGCTATTTAAACGCTTTATTCGACCCCGAATGTATTCATGTCACATCACAGGCTTTTGAATCTCGCTGTTCTGGATGGTGTTTTAAAAATCATCTAGTGTGTTTTTCTTTTCCTTATTTCATGTATAAATCTAAAAAAAAAAAAATCAAAAATGGTGAATCCATTTTTTTTCCCCCCTTTTTATTCAAACGCATTATTATGGAAACAAGGCTCCATCTATATGTCATTTAACATCATCAAATAATTAAAAATGTAAACAAAAATTATAAACAAAGGGAATCACAAGAAACCATTCTAGAGTATATTCTTACTTCATT
>QMIH01001164.1:162978-183073 GCA_003987875.1 Clarias batrachus | reverse complement strand
TATGTATGTGTGTGTGTGTGTGTGTGTGTGTGTGTGTGTGTGTGTGTGTGTGTGTGTGTGTGCGTGCGTGTGCGTGTTTGGGATCCTGTTATTGCTTTGCATCCGATCCATGGTATATCTTGACCCATGTACAGTGCTCCTGTTAAAGCTACAGGTACACCATGATCCTGGCAATGATTTAGCAGTTACTGGATGTGCATTCCCATGGCAAAACAAATCTGAACAGTCAACCTGATCTGAATATCATACAAGACACCTAATAGATTTAACGAGATGGCAGCATACAAGGGACACAGCGGCATTGAGCTCTCCCAGCCAACATAGTCTGTTTATTATTATAGTGGTTGTAGCTATTAGATGGTGGCACACAGAGGCAAAGTGACTTTGAGCTCTCCCAGCCATCATAGTCTTTTTATTATCTTAGTTGTTGTAACTATTGAGAACAGATCAACAGAAGACACCATAGCAATTATGCTACATACTGCATTAGAACAACTGGAGAATAAGAACAAGTAAGAAAGAATGTTCTCCATTGATTATAGTCCAGCTTTTAAAACAATCCTGCCTAGCATAATCATTGCAAAATTACAGGTTCTACAACACCTCACTATGCAACTTGTTATTGGACATTCTAAACAAACCACACACAAATAAAATTGTTAAGAATGCTTCAACCTCTTTGTCCTTAAGTAATGGTACACCACAAAGTTGCATTATTAGTCCACTTTTTCACACTCTTCACACCACCTTTTTCTCATTTTCACATTCGCTGATGACAACACAGTGCTTGGACTCATCTCTGACAATGATGAGTCTGAATTAGAAGCTTTTAGCATAGTCAACCTGGCTCTTGACTTTAAGAAAACAAAGAACTTTCAGAAGGCAAGTCAACACAACCACACACCAATTTACTTCAAAGTTGAGGCAGTGGAGAAGGTCACCAACTTCAAGTTTCTTAGCCTGTTGGTCACTGAGGAACTGTCCTGGGGCATCAACACTGCCTCAGTAGTCAGTCAATGCCTTTTCTATTTCAGAAAAAAAAAAAAAAAAAAAACGAAACCAAAATTACCCCAGAAGTGTTCTAGTAAACTTCGATTACTGTGTCATTGAGTGTGTGCTGACATAGTGCCTGTCGGTGTGGTTCAATAGCTGCAGAAGGCAGGGCAAAACACCCTCCAGAAAGTGATAAAGAATGTAGGGAAGATTATCAGAACCCAGCTACTTGACATCTGCACAATCTACGCCTCCCGCTGCCGATGTGGGGACCCCCAGGGACCAGTCACACCCCGTCCATCACCTAGCAGGAGATACAGGTCAATAAAAGCATGAACTACACGGAAGAAAAACAGTTTTTCCCCCAAGAGGTTAGACACAATGTGTCTCAATACAAACACCCAGGTCACACCCCTCCTATACCCCTCCACACACTTTGTAACACTGTGCCTGGCCATAGCATGTATTACATTACATTATAGTCTATTACTTACATTTTTGCACAGATCATGTTTGTTTTTTACCAAACCTTTTTATTTCCTTATGAAAATATGAAAATATTACTTGATTTTTAGCCATTATTACTGTCTTTCCTCTATTCTACTATACATGTTTCAGTTTCTTGACAGTGGTCAAAATTTCATGAGAATTTGCAAACTCCAAGCACACAGAGATGGGAATCGAACCCAGATTCTGGAGGTGCAAGGCGATAGAGCTACAGTAACCACTACATCACCATGCCGCCCTGATTTCAGCACATTTTGTCAATTTTATATGTTGTATTTTGCACTTATGCAACATTTCGTAATGAGGGAGTTTGCACAAAGAGCTCTAAACAATGGACCTTTATCCAGCTGTGAATCGTACATACAATATTAGCTCATAGATTACATGATTTTTGTAATCCCTCCCTGTGTGAACACATCATCCCATACACATAAGTACTTGCTAGTGTTCGTTAGGAGCAAGTAATTGGAAACTTTGGAGAGAAATGCCTCCTAGATTGGTTAATTTGTGTGACAGCAGCATTCTCCTCATATGTTCAATATTTGCTCACTGTGTGAAAACAATGAAACCTTTCTGCATCACTGTTAAGGACAAATTTTATGGCAAAAATGAATAGAAATCTTCTCCAGAATGTATGAAATGCATGCGTTGCAGCCATTCATCTCAGGGTCCAGTTTTGGATAGCTTATGGGACCTAGTAACAGTACCATGCCCTGGAGAATGTTCCATTATAATCTAGAGCACCGACATTCAACAATCAAACATTTGTATAAAATGTCATGAAGAGTAAACAAATAGTTATGCAAAACTGAATAGCAATAAATCTATTTATTTCTTGTTCACTGACACTTTTTTCATTTACATTGAACTTTGGTAATCAGACCACAGGGGGTAACTAAAAATCTGTGTGTGGAAAAAAAAAAAAAAAACTAAATTAAAAACAACTCTACCTTTTTTAAACTACTGCTTCTACTAGTGTCTGAAGAGCTACTATACAATAACTCTCAACACACCATACCAGATGAATTAAACAACATTTAAAAACAAACAAACAAATAAATAAGACTTGTCAGCTCACTCATTCATCATCTATACCGCTTTATCCTGTATTCAGGGTCATGGCGGGGCCTGGAACCTATCCCAGGAGACTTAGGGCACAAGACAGGGCACACACTCACTCTGGGCAATTTTGGGAACGACAATTAGCCTAATCTGCATGTCTTTGGACTGTGGGAAGAAACCGGAGTACCCAGGGGAAACCCTCCAAGCCCGGGGAGAACATGCAAACTCCATGCACATAGAGAAGGGAAGCGAGTCTGGCCGGCAATCGAACCCAGACCCTGGCGGTGCTAACCACTACACCACCGATTTGTTAGCTCTGTTGATTTTTCTAATACTTACTTTTTAGCTTGTTGAAATAGCTGGTTCTCCAACTATCTGGATCTCCCATCAAATTAAGGACACCTACAATGAAATGCTGTTTTGAAACTGAAACTACTTTGCCCAAAGTCCTCCCTATGCAACTGGATCATGGACTGTAGCATCTCCAGTGCAGCTCACCAACAAGAATGAAAAGGCAGCATGCAGAGAGAAGGTGCAGTAGCTATTGGACTAGTGTAGAACCATCAAAACTAAAAAAAAAATAGTTAACAAAAATGGATAGGCTTTTTTTTTTTTTTTTTTACTTCTGAAGAGCACAGATTGAACAACTCCATGACTTTCTCCAAGAGCATTACATTTCTTGGTGTTCACCTGGCAGATAATTTAAAATGGTCCCAAAACATCAGGTAAATAGGTCTCATGATGTTGCAATGATGTTCCACAGAATCAATATTTATATTATTATTTTTCCTAACTTGATAAATGGCCAAAAAAAAGTCATACTATAATTTGAGTTCTGTTTAAGATGTTTGCTTTTGGAAAGTATTCTACCACAAGAAACCCGGCATGTATCGCTATCCCCAAAGACACCCAAAATAAGATAAGACCTCAAACACACGTGCACACACCCACACCCAAACACATATACAGAATACATGTGAAGCAGCAGAATAATGACTGTTAAAACATGTTGCTTGTAGCACCCCGATTATGGTCAATCATGATAAGACTACAAACTGATAATTTTACTTCCACAGTTTGGCTTTGAATATTCTATGGATTTATATGAAGAAACTATAAAGATCACAAATTCCTGAATGTTATTTCTCCTCCATATGAATGAATAAGTATAAAAAGACAATGAGAACTTGGTCATTACTACATATTTGGTCCACTACTTAGTCTTTAATTAGATATAGAATCATCATTAATTCTAAAGGTAACTTTAAAATATTGTCCATAAATACAGTCAAGTAAAGGACAGGGTTGCTTCACTTTTTTCTTAAACTATTCTAACTAAATCAAACATAAATAAAAACAAATACTTACTTGAGCTCAAATTCCAGAGTCCGGACTTCCAATTAAAACAGAGTTCTGAATGATGTTATTGTAAAATAATCAGGTACAGCCTAGTATTACTTTTACCCCCAAAAAGTTGATTTGTTTCCAACAACAGCAAGTTCTGAAGTGTTGTTCTCAAATAAGATATTTTATTTACTAATAAATGAGATCCCTGACTTTGGATAAGCCAAGATGGATGAGTGAAGATGGATGGATGGATGAATGAGAAGCCATACATTTTATGCATTTATAGTTTTATGTACTGTTGTGAAACTTTAACTTTTGATAACCTTATAGCAGTTATAAAGTGTCCGAGGTGCTGTTACAGAAAAATAATCAACATTTTATTGACCAGTCAGATTGGAGAACTCAATATTTAATTGTATATCATGTTAAAAATATTTATTGACTTCTGTACTAGGCACGTTTAGTGTTTATTCTATATGTTTTGTTTGTTTATTTATTTATTTTCCCCAATTATAGGAAGTCGATTTCTTCTCTGCAGTAATTATACATACACGAGAGAAATGGGAGATTGTGAAAATGTTGGGGAAATTATCGAAAACCTCATAAGAGCTATGACGAACAAGAATGATCCCAATCCTGCAAAAGGGAGGAGTCTTAAACCAGTCCGGCAGCTGCTATACCATGCTGAGCTAGCATTAGAAGAAATGATTGTCAGAGTATTTGTGTGTTAACTTCAAACTGATGCAAATATCTAAACTGTTTTAAAATATAAGAGCAGAAACGAATTTAACAGAGAGGAAACTGAAAAGAAGACCATTTATCTTTGAGAAGTCAACCATCTGAGGTAAGATTCCTTTTGGATTTGTGAAGGTAAGACTGTACTGCTCAAAAGAGGAACGTTATTAGAATATTTTAGTATGAACTTGATATAAGATCAATTTTGATGAAGTGAGTAAAGGCTCATATTAAAACTAATGCTATGATGCAAATGCAGTTAACCTCAAAAGTACACTCAAGTAGACGTAGTTTCTTTTAATGTGAATATGCAGAAAATTTATGTATTCCTCAGTTGATAGTTACAGTACATCACAATAGCTGAATTCCTGCAGGATGCTCCTAGTAGGATATTGTTGGCCCTTCTTACAATGCATGTTTATCTATCTACATATTGTTAATGTTGTACAAGTCAATGAAAATATGTACTTTTAGATCTTAAACGTCTAGATCTTTTGAACTATAATCAGCATTTAAAAAATGTCAAGTGGCTTTTGCACAGGTTTGGAGTTGCATTTCCACTCCCTTTGGTGGTACCAGAGTTATTTCAATACTAGATAGTTTTAGATAGACTAGTTTTTATATCACAATTATAAACAAACAGAATTTAACTACATTTTCAGATATTTGAGCACAATGAGTAATCCTTCACAGTGCACTTTGGAAAAGTAAGTGAACCTCTAACCGGCTACAAACTTCTGTAGTCAGGTGTTTCAATAAAGGATATGACTTTGAAAGTGTGGGTTGTACAGGAGCTTTGCCCTTTAAAAAAGCACAAGTTTATTGACAAATCTGCCCTTCTTAAGAGGAACTGAATAATGTGAGCCATGTCTCAAATCAACTTCAAAGATTATTTATAGAGATGCATGGGGCTCAAGTACAATATTTTTTTAAATGCCAGGGCTTATATCAGTCGACCAATTGTCTACAAATAGAGGAAGTGCAGGCCTGTTGCTGTTCTTCCTAGGAGTGAGGTGACACATGCAACAGTCCAGGACTTCACGTTTAAGAGAGGTTGGATAATTCAATAAAAGCCAAAGAACCAAAATAAAGCAGCTTTAGCCAGTCTAATAAGCAACTACATGAAATGTTTGGTGGAGTGTTTTTTTTTTTCTGTTGTTGTTGCTCCTTCTAAAGAATGAACTACAATGTATTCATGATTAAAGATTTTAAATGTACTACTACTTGTGTTGTACTTTGTCTATTATCATTATAGTCAGATCATTATTGGTCTTTTGCAGTTTAATATTTTTTTTCTCCATCTTCAATTTCTGGATTGACTATGCTACATCCAGAATGTGCTG
The DNA here is from genome assembly GCA_003987875.1 of Clarias batrachus. NCBI lineage: Eukaryota > Metazoa > Chordata > Actinopteri > Siluriformes > Clariidae > Clarias > Clarias batrachus. Next base: position 177,086 of record QMIH01001164.1, on the reverse strand, counting down.
ATATCCATTCTTTCATAGACATCCATAATACTTATGTGCCAGCTGGCACACAAACCCAAAGAATAATAGCTCAACCTTGCCATGCTTAACAGTTGGCAGTTTCATAAAATGTGGTTCTTTATTTTTATTTCCAAACATATTTTTTTGGTGAATCTGGCCAGAGGGTTCTATTTACTTCGTCACTCCACAGCGCTGTTACGTACAAATGCTTCCGGCTCATCTCACTTTTTGTGCATCAGATGCTCCATTTTGTAACATGGTTTCAGGGTAGGTTTGATTCTGATGACATTTCTCTGCAGGTCATTTTTGTGCAAGCACAGTAGACCTTTGATATCTTATATACTGTAGCCTTACTTTGTAAACATCATCTTGACATGTTTACTGAATATTAAATGAGTCAACTAGGAAAAACAGATTAGTTAAGTTAAATTTCTAAGCGCTGTTACCATCTACTATCACCATTTGTGGAAGGTGTCTTATTCACTCAAATTACTCAGTTGGAAATAATTGTTGGATAATGGGCACTGACATTTGTTAATGTGGGTTTTAAAAACCAAACAGTTGAGTAAGGTTGTCTATATTTTGCCATGTAACTCTAAAAGAAAAAAAAAATCCTTAGGTTGTCTGATTTTAGATTCAATTAAGGTCAGAGAACATGCAATGTCAGGAAAAGAGTGTTAACTAACATTTCACACTGGCACATAAATCAAACAAAGGTAGATCAAAAGTAGACATTAAAACAAAGTCCACTTTGTCTACTGTCCACTTTGCTAAGATCAGGCAAAGTGCCAAAAAGCTAACGAGAACTATGTATGAAACAACAGGCAGGTTTCTACACAGAGAGCAACCAAAGAGAAAGTGCTGGTTACAGAGTCCTATTTATATTGTGGTGTAATTTTGTAATTGAGGTGAGGTGTGTCTCATTAGCACTCAGGTGACCTTGAATGAGTGTGTTCAGAGATCTAGTCCTTAGAAGCCATATTTTAGACTATTTTAGAGTTGTGTTTAGAGATTGGTGTTGGGTTTGACATGGCCCTACAGTAACACATGCAACTTTTATGTAACATTCTTAAGTATTTTTTTTTCACTTATATAGTATAAATGTTACATACTAAAAGAATGTATGAAAATTGTGTAATAATCAATTTCTTTAATTTGTTTCTTATACCGTTTTAGGGGGAAAATGGAGCTGGGACAGTGCGTAATTATTTGGATTTGTGCTATAAGCTCTGCTGTTTGGGGATGTCCCAAACAATGTCAGTGCATGGACAACAATACAGTTTGCATGGGCTATGGCATTAAAGACTTTCCATCTCCTATTCCATCAACAACAACATTTCTACATATTTCATATACCAACATATCCTCTCTGAAACCTGCCGATTTTGATTCAGTTTCTGAAACTCTGACGAAAATTACAGTCAATAATTCAAGAATAAATGAGGTGCAACCTCATACATTTGACAAGACACGCAAAGTCACTGCTTTAGCGTTTTCAGGAACTGAGCTTGTTTCTCTACCAGAGGACTTGTTTCAGAAGCTAAATTCACTCACCGTTCTGATGCTAAACAACAACAAACTAAATAACCTCCCTTCATTGCTCCTAAAATCACTTCATTCGCTGAAAATCTTAGATCTAAGCAAAAATAAGTTGACTTCTATTCCAGAGGATGCCTTTCAGGATCTCATTCACTTGGAGAAGCTTATACTGCAGAGAAATGGCATTGTGGAACTGCAGGATGGAATTTTCCATGGACTTAGCAAGCTTAAAATGCTGTATCTTCAAAATAACAAATTAAAAGTGATCCCAGGCAATACATTTGAAGGCTTGGTTAGTCTGGAGACTTTGCATCTGCAGAACAATTTTATAACCACTTTACCAGCCGAACTTTTTGCACATCAGCAAAAGCTCCAGAAACTCTATCTCTCTAATAATCAACTGACTTTCCTTCCTGAAGGTATCTTCTTAAAGCTTCCTAATCTGCAGCAGATTTCACTTTATGACAACCATTTACGGAGTCTTTCTATTAATATCTTCGGGCCTATGCTAGTGAAGGACCTGTGGCTATATGACAACATGTTAACCCAGCTTGAGGAAAATGTATTCAGCAATTTAACTCGTATGCGACTTCTGGTGTTGAGCAGAAACCAAATCTCGCATATTGCCCCTGGTGCATTCAATGGATTGAATGAGCTGGAGGAAATTTCTCTCCACACTAACTGCCTGACTACTCTTGATGAAGGAGTGTTCAGAGGACTTCCAAATCTGTTCAAAATATCACTGGAGAACAACAAAATTCAGTACATTCCAGAGAAACTGCTTGATAGTATTACTCACCTACACCAACTGGAACTTCAAAACAACTCTCTGTCCTCTTTACCAAAGTCATTTCTAGACATGTTAACTAAAATTGACAGTGTGATATTAAATGAAAATCCATGGAAGTGTGATCATGACATTGTACCACTTCGAAACTGGATGAAGAAATATCCAGAAAAAGTCAAAAATGTCACTTCTGTTGTGTGCTTTAGTCCATCACACTTGACAAACATCAGTATAATAAGCCTTCCTTTCAGCAATGTCTTTCACATGTCCACTTTTACACCGGAAGATTACTTAACAGTACTCTTAGGGAAAGGAGAGCTCATCGCTGGTTCACTGGGAACACATCTGATTATCACTGCAGTACTGTGCACTGCAATCATTACTAGTATTATCATCTGTGCTGCCTGCTGGAAGAAGAACTAACATGACAGTCAAGAAATAATTATAATATGAAGTAAGGTTTCTAAAGCACATATATGTGGTAACCACTTGCATGCTATCAAAATAGATCTTGTATTCAACATAAAAAGTCATCATTTTAAATTACTTTTTGCCAATAGCAAGTTTGAATTTCACATTGCACCAGGTTAATGGAATAGGTTTTCATGGCTGAGCAGCTGCACCCAAGCCTTACATCACCAAGTGGATGCAGGAGCATAAAGCACATCACCACGGGATTCTAGAGGAATGAAGACGTGTTCTCAGGAGTGATGAATCACACGTTTTCTGTATGGCAATCTAATGGACAAGTCTGGGTTTGGCGGTTGCCAGAAGAATGGAACTCGTCTGATTGCATTGTGCCAAGTGTAAAGTTTGGTGAAGGGGGTTTGATGTGAGGTTGTTTTTCAGCAGTTGGGCTTGGCCCCTTAATGCCGGTGAAAGGAAATCTTAATGCTTTAGCATACCAAGATATTTTATACAATTTCATGATCCCAACTTTGTGGGAACTGTTTGGGGATGGCCCTTTCCTGTTTCAACATGACTGTGCACCAAGGTCCATAAAGACATAGATGAAAGTGTTTGGTGTGGAAGAACTTGACACTTGAATCCTGATCTCAACCCGACAGAACAACTTCAGGATGAATTAGAGCGGAGACTGCAAGCCAGGCCTTCTCATCCAACATCAGTGTCTGACCTCACAAATGTGCATCTGTAAGAATGGTCATAAGTTTCATAAACACATTCCTAAACATTGTGGAAAGTCTTCCCAAAGGATTTGAAGCTGTCAAGGGTGGGTCAACATCATATTAAACCCTATCGATTAAGAATTGGATTCATTTCAATTTCCATTTGCATTTCACAAAGTGCATTTGAAGGCAGACGAGTGAACACTTTTGGCAATGTAGTGTGTGTGTGTGTGTGTGTGTGTGTGTGTGTGTGTGTGTGTGTGTGTGTGTGTGTGTGTGTGTGTGTGTGTGTGTGTGTATTGACTTAACTTCCTCATAATCTCAGCTGGATGAATTTTCATAGACATGAAGTCGACTTATTATGTATTAATGAAACATTATTGTACATTTGTTTTTTTATTTACAGTTTGTGACCATTAAAGTAAACTGAAAAAAAAAAATAATGAAAAAATGCAACCATATGTGAGGTCTGTTTGTCTGTCCGTCAATCCACTTCTCAGTTACACTGCCTTCTTATTTTGAATATTGCGCAAAATGCGTCTAAGTTGTAAATTGTATAATTCCCTTCAACTATATGTATACCATGCGGTCATCTTAGGGTTGGTTTTATGAATCTATGGATTTACAATATAAGACGATTTATTAAGCTAACATGACATTGGAATGAGTTTAAATGCTATATGTACTTTTAATCCAACCTTTTAAAATACCCTGTTTTTTATTATGTATGTGTATTTTTTGATAATTACTTCCGCAATTACTGTAATATTTGTTTAAAGCAACTATTTGTTAGCTTCATCAAGCAAAGAAAAAAACTAAGGAGATTGTGGAAATTACTGGAATTCGGTTTAGAAATGACATATTAATAGGATGGAAAAAAAATCCTGAACAACCATGAGTAGAGATTACTTAAATGCTTGATGATGTTGCTTCATAAATAAATCACAGCTATGTTTAACAGTGACAGTAAGAGCATTACCACACACTCACAATCCAATAACAACATGCAGGATTGGAACTGTAGAGCTGCCTGGCCGTAAGTAAATCATTCGTTACTGAGGCTAATTGGATATAAAGACTTCAATTTACTAGGCAGCATAAAGATTTTGAGCAGTGGGAAAAAAAAATGGATCCTATGCTATAGTGATGGGTGAATCAGAGTAGGAAGGGAAGCACATGAAACGATGCACCAATCATGCATAGTGCCTACTGTACAAGCCTCTGGTCTTATGATCTGGGGTTGCTTCAGCTGGTCAGGTCTAGGCTGAATGGGCAGGGTTAGCCCATCAATGGATTTTTTTTTCCCTGATTGCATTGGCATATTCCAGGACAGCAATGCCAAAAATAATCAGGATTAGGTTGTGAAAGATTATAAGGAAGCATTTTCACATATGAATTGGCCACCACATGATTATAAGTCCATTAAAAGTCTTTTGGATGTCCTGGAGAAGATTTTTTTGAAGCAATTCAACTATCTCTAGTAATAAATACAGTAGTAGATATTTGCCAACAATAAAACTCTTGACTGAAAAAAAAAATGTTTGAATATGACTGTTCAAACAATGCTAAGATTAAGTAACAGTTTAATAGTATAATAACAGTTTATCTGTAGATAGAAAACATTGTAGCTGTAGGCAGAAGTGTTATTATGTCAGTCAATATGCCTCTCTATGAAAGCACTTTTATCTTTGAAAACAGAAAATGACCTGCCCACACTTAGGGTGTTCCTGGATGCTGGGGAAAGCAGATAAACACATTACACACTGCTGTATTTGCTGACATGAGACGATATTTACAAATGACATAGTATAAGGTAAATTATAATATTTTAACATGTACTGTTGACAAACACATCATATTTGCATTAATACAAAACAGACACAAATATTAAGAGTTTAATAAAATAAATAAATTAAATTAAAGCTTCATTCTGATATTTAAGCTTAATTTATAAAACAAGAATACATATCAAATAGACAGGTCTACCTTCTAATTTACTAAAACAAACATACAAAAATACAAATAGACAAAAACACTATAAAAAATGTCAAATGAAAAGTCATGCAGCATTATACCTCAAATCACCATATATTGAAGCAATTTTCCTACAAATATGCTTTTAATTAATTAAAAGGTCAAGTGGCTTTCATGGTCACTTCAACCATCTAGTAAGGACAGCACAAACTGAAACAAAACAGCATTACAATACTGTATTACAATACTACATGACTAAATGATTAATACATGACTAAATACATCTAAAACAACCTTGGTTGTGACCCACCTTTACCACAGCAAGCTGTCTACTCCCAAAGGCACATCTGAACAATTATTGCATATTTATAGAGTCCACAATTTTAATATAAACAAACAAATAAATACATAAACAGCACTTTTTCTTTCTTTTTTTCACACATCTATTAAGCACATTATTACCTGGGCACCTGAAAGTGCAAAAAAAAAGACTAAATAAATAAAGCCAGCATGTCTTTAAACTTGTGTTCCAGGTACTGGGAAGTGTGTACAACAATGCAAGATAGTACAGTGGAACCTCAGATTGCCAGTAACATGGTTTGCTATTGTTCCGCAAGACGAGCAAAAATTTTTAATACATTTTTATAAGTCTTGGTTTACGAATACTGAGTATCATGTATCACGCATGCGCTTCTTGTTTTGAAGCCGAGCTTCAAGTGATCATAATTGAGCCCATGTTTTTTCTCTCTCTTGTGCTGCGGATTTGTGGGTAATCGTCTCCCCTGCTCGGTTTTAGTGCTCGTCTCTCACTGGTATAATCAACATCCATACATGAATGTACTGTTTACTGTGACCATGTGTGTGCACATATAACATATTTTATTTTGTGTTTGCATGTGTGTATGTGTACAGCGCGCATGTACTGTTTATTATAACACGTTTGTAGTCTCATTGGAGAGATTAAAGATCCATTTTCTCTCTTTCTCTCTCTCTTTATGTCAGCCGGCACTGCACTGTGCATGTGCGTCATTGGACACTGTGCCTCTTCACACACACACCCCTCCTCCCCTCTCCTTCATACACACACATACACACGCACACACACACACACACACACACACACACACACAGTGGAGGTTAATTTGTTTTATTTTTACTTTATATTTTGTATTAATTATTATTATGTATTTATTTTCTTGGGCTGTGGAACAAATAATTTGAGTTTCCTTTATTTCCTATGGGGAAATATGATTTGGTTTACAAGTGTTTTTATATAAGAACACACTTTCGGAATGAATTATGTTTGTAATCTAAGGTTATTATTCCCTATAGTTCTAATCTCTAAGGTTTTGGAGAGCTGAGGGAAAGGATAGCCGGATAGCTGAGGGAAAAAAGAGCTCAGAGCAAAGAATAATGTTCAGCATAAAACCTTTATTGGGCTCTTTCAGTGTCACAAAATTATAATACAAAACAAAGTTAAAATAAAGAAAAGGGTAAAAAAAATTTAGCTCCTACTTCGTTCTCCATTAACACACCTCCACATTACACACATTGGGGGGAGTGGCATCACATCTTAAAAGGGCAACATACACACATAATGTGGTACACATCATATTAGTGGCCGTTACAATGACCAGGGGTTTGTTTCATAAGAATTTGATGCCATTTCGCTTTCAGCTGGCATCACTGGCATCTGTTTAGTCCATCTTCATGGTGAATTTAGAACATTTGTTCTCCACGCCCATCAGTCAATCAGTGCAGTGGTTTCCAGGGTGCAATTTTTTTCCTTCTCCGTTGCATTTTAAAAATAATTTTTCATTTCCATTCATTTATTTTTTCTGTTTTATATTACAGTTAAAAAAAAACTACTTTAAAAAGTAGAAGGACACAAAACAATACTCAATTACAGAAACGCAAGTAAATGTAATTCATTACTTTCCACCTCTGCATAAACAGTAATAATAAATATAGTTGCAAACAATGATGACGGGCCCAAGCACCCTGCGCCATCGCCACCCCGGGCGCACCGCACAAACTGTGTGTTATTAAAGTGTGTCAAGTCCTTGAAAAGCTGACTTGTTTGAAATATGTCACGAACTAACCGGAGATGAACCAGAAGACTAGCAGTTAGCCCTGTAGTGTGGATGGTAAACTCAAATGCGGAAGTAGTGTGAGCAGGCAGGATAACCACGGTGGTTATTATTAGAACACAAATAAACCCATGTTCTAAATACACACATCCAATCGGAAGCGATAACCCAAGAAAGTGAGTACTCACGTTTAGACGAGCGAAGCGTCTGCTTTTATGCTTCCTAAGTCACGACCGTACTACTTCCGGGTCCTTGTGCCGGTCGCGTTAGGAGCGCGCATTACAAAATATTAAAAATCCCTCTACAATTTTGCATGCTCAATGTCTTTAGATCACATCAGCCGGGTTTGGTAGCAATTGTATGAATTCCCTGAGGAGTATATCAAAATGTGTTTTTGCGAACGACCAAAAATAACCAGCCTCCTGTTGAGTTGAGCCCAGGACATGCAGTGCGAATGTTGTTTGGCTCAGTGAGCTCTAAATGTGTACCGTGTTTCGTGTGCCTACATGAAAATGTGTATGAGCTATCCAGCTCAATTTCGTGTGGGGGCCCATGGGGGCCCCAGACCACGCGACTATCAGGCATCCAGATGGCAGCAGATTCCAACCTGTCTGCCAAGTTTCATGGGTTTTTGACCCCAAAAAGTCCAAATGGGTCGGGGAAAAAATTATCCTTAGGAAAACAAGAGGGTCATGCGCACATATAGTGCTTGGTCCCTAATAATAATGAACAGGATGTACCAAAGTTTTGTTTGTTTGTATGGATGGGTGGTTTTCACCTTTAAGCGTGTCACAGGCATTCTTCACTACATGTCACAGGAAGCAGCGTCATCTACAGCAAAAACGGATATGCCAGGCCTAGCTCATAGCTACTAAACCCAGGTGAAGGCAGGCAGGCAGCTGGTGTACTGGGCATCCCTTAGAGTGTAACAATAGGCAGTGTAAGGTTAGACAACATTATCATCGCCCTTTAATTCATACTGTGAGGTAATAATCGATCTGACGGAACAGAGGGGAGGCAGCAGCAAGTTGGCCGCACAGTCCGTTCAAACTCCTATGGAAAGATCTCACTGATTGACCTGAATTTTTTTTGTTTTGTTTTGTTTTTTATTGACTTTATGATGACTTTTGGAATGAAAAATAATTTTTATCAAAAGAACTATATATAGTATAAAATATCAGTACATAACAGTTATTTATTTACAAACAATTCTATAAAAAAGAGCATTTGAGCATTATTTATTGCAACAATTCTATAAAAAAAGAGCATTTGAGCATTATTTCTTACATAATGCTCAAATGCTCTTTTTTATAGAATTGTTTGTAAATAAATAACTGTTATGTGCTCATTATTATTCTATGCTAATAATTGCTATGTATGCAAATTTATATGTGCGAGATAGTAAAAAAAAGTTTTTTTGTTTTTTTTTCACTCCATATTACAAAGGCAGCATCAGTCCTCAAATCACTGATGTAGAAGAAGGTTACAAGGGGCCAATGATGTATTTTATTGTCTGAGAAGACAGTGCCCATGGAATGCAACCAGACATTCATCCATAAATAGGTGGGGACCTGGATTGTGAAGAAAGGGTAATCGCTGAACCCACCTATCCCATACATCCCATATTGCTCTCGTCAGACCATAATAATTTTTCATTTTTGGAAGGTAATGTTTGCTGGTGGTTGAAAGGCAAAAGGAACAAACGGAGTCTTTTTCTCATCAAAGGAGGATGCCTCATAATTAGGGTCCGCTATCTCAGACACATTCTATACATCACTTTCATTTCAACACCTCATTGACAGAAAACGTGTCCTTAGAAATCATTTTCAGTTAGATACAGCAGAAAGAGAAAAGGTTCAGAAGGCTGCTGTTATACATTTTTTATAGCCTTTTTTTAAAATGATCTTTTATATGTTTGCTTCACCCCTATGTTGTGTGAACTTATGAACTTAAGGAGTATATTCGCAGGAGCCATATTTTTCAACATATCTCAACACAGCGAAAAAAATTAAGTTCTTGTGAGGATGCTTTACCCTCCCCTTTATTGTGTGAACTATCAGTGGTTCTCACACTACTACAGTTATGGTTAGGTTACGTTAGTGCCCTAAAGTTTTTGGAGGATTATAAAATTGCATGTTATAGTGACCGTAATAGCATCCAAAACAACCAAAACAAATGAGTAGAAAATGTTGATATTTCTTATATGTTTCATACAAATAAGACAGTTTGGGGTCAAATTGACAGGAGATTGAAAACATAATATCATTGTGTTAATTCTACATTTACGGAATTGTTATTAAATTAGGAAAAGTCATTAAATATAAAGCTAAACATTATGTCAATCATTCTCATGTATTTTGAGATGTTACACATTAAATGGGGTCAAAATGAACCCCGAACGTAATAGAAGGATTAATTGTAAATGTTTCCTTGTAAAATCTGTGCTACAGTATATCAAACACAGGACTATGTGGGGATTTGAATTTCACATGAGTGCAAGTTGGTTCAGTTGGTTTATACAAGTGTGATTATACAAGTGTGATTAAAAAATTAACCATATTCAGTTACATTAAAACTTCTGTTGGCCACAGTGTCTTATCTGCACTTTCCATTCAAGGCTGCTGTCTCCCCAGCCACTGCTGTGCAGGTGTGAACATGTTACATCAGTTCATCTGTAACTGTGGTGCGAGCAAAACTGGAGGTCCATTGTGATTTGCATCAAAGAAAAGCAGCATGCAATGATTTATTTTGTGTGGTCTAAGGATGTACCTGGTGCTGTTATTTATGGAAGACTTTGTGCACAGTACGGAGAAAGTAATTTGTCATGAAGAAGTGTGTATGAATGAATAGAGAACCTCAAGAGAGGTCACACCAGTGTTAGCAATCAAGAAAGGAGCTGGACGTTCGTCTAACTCCATGGTTGATGAAAACATTGCATCTTCCCTATAGTTCTGATCTCGCTTCATCGGACTTTCACCTGTTTGGTCCCCTGAAAGCAGCTCTATGAGGATGAAGATTCGTCTATGATGAAGAAGTGAAACCAGTGTTACATTCGTGGCTTGCAACTCAGCCTAAAACATTTTTATTGTGGGAATATAAAAGCTTGTTGACAGATGGACACAGTGTATAAAAAAGCAAAAAAGATTATCTTGAAAAAAAAAATTTCTAAAAAAGTGTATAATATTTACAGCCAGAGTACAAATCATTTTCAACTCACTCCCATAAAACATGAAAATTAAATAAATTCTCAGCAACTGGTTGACCTGTTGTTAATGTAATCTGGGGGATCAATCGCCATCAATCAATGCTTGCCTTTCTGGAGAAGGACACATGCATGCACAACATACAGTATATATACACACAGGACATGATAGTGTATTAGTTTTGAGTCAAACATTGTGTTTCACATACATCTGTTACAACAAAGAGCAAAAGTAATTAACAGTGGAGAACAAAGAGGAGAAAAAAGAGAGAGAAAGTTGCAAGAATATCTGTCTGAACATGGGCTGTAGAAAGTATCGCCATATAAGAACAGTTGAAAAGATTGGACACCATCTAGGGGAGATGTAAAAATCTACTAGTAGAAGTGGAACAACATGGACACTAGAAGCCTGTGGAAAAAGCATCAGAGCTATTATTGACCACAAAGGCAGCCCTTTCCTCCTTCACAGTGATGTCAAACTTGCAAAAAAATCTCAACACCTTTCTCCTACTTTAAATCTAGTAATTTCTCCAAACATGCAATGATTACAATCACGAGAAATGCCAAGATCCCCCACTTCAGACTCTGCACAGCACATGATGCAGGGCTTTAATCCACATAAAGCAGCAACCCCAGGAGTTCCAGGACAGGTGCTCAGGAACTAATTGTGCTGAGCAGTTTGCAGAGGTATTTGCAAATATCTTTAATCGGAAACAGTCTCTGCATGCGTTAAGTCAGCCATAATTGTGGCAGTGCAGAAAGAAATATCAGCAACATGAATGACTGTCATTTGACTGCCTTAACATTGAAATAATCAAAAATGCCTTTAAAAAAATACATATAAAAATAGGATGAATAAAAGAGCACTAAATAGTAATTATTTGCCTAAGAACAAATAGTAGTGTTATGTACAGATTTGTGTGGGTGTAGTAAGTAAAACAGTTGGAAGATTTTACTGAGTGTGCTGGAGAATATGCCAGAGGGCTTCTGGTGACTTTGTCACACTTGCTACTTTCTATTTTTATGTAAAATGCAGGAACCTACAGTACAGTTGGTATGGAAAGTATTCAGACCCCGTAAATTTTTCACTCTTGCAGCCATTTGCTAAAATCATTTAAGTTCATTTTCTTTGTCATTAATGTACACACAGTACACCATATTGACAGAAAAACACAGGATTGTTGACATTTTTGAAGATTTACTAAAAAAGAAAAACTGAAATATCACATGGTCCTACGTATTCAGATCCTTTGCTGTGACACTTATATATTTAACTCAGGTGCTGTCCATTTCTTCTGATCATCCTTGAGATGGTTCTTCTTCATTTGAGTCCAGCTGATTAGAAAAACCACACATGTGTCTATATAAGACCTTACAGCTCAGGGCAAATGAGAATCATGAGGTCAAAGGAACTGCCTGATGAGCTCAGAGACAGAATTGTGGCAAGGCACAGATCTGGCCAAGGTTACAAAAAACTTTCTGCTGCACTTAAGGTTTCTAAGAGCACAGTGGTCTCCATAATCCTTAAATGGAAGACGTTTGGGATGACCAGAACCCTTCCTAAAGCTGGCTGTCCGGCCGAACGGAGCTATCGGGGGAGAAGAGCCTTGGTGAGAGAGGTAAAGAAGAACTGAAAGATCACTGCAGCCCTCCACTAGTTGGGGCTTTTTGGCAGTGTGGCCCGACAGAAGCCTCTCCTCAGTGGAAGACACATGAAAGCCCGCATGGAGTTTGGTAAAAGACACCTGAAGGACTCCAAGATGGTAAGAAATAAGATTCCCTGGTCTGATGAGACCAAGATAGAACTTTTTGGCCTTAATTCTAAGCGGTATGTGTGGAGAAAACCAGGTACTGCTAATCACCTGTCCAGTACAGTCCCAACATTGAAGCATGGTGGTGGCAGCATTATGCTGTGGGAATGTTCTTCAGCTGCAGGGACAGGACAACTGGTTGCAATTGAGGGAAAGATGAATGCGGCCAAGTTCAGGGATATCCTGAACGAAAACATTCTCCAAAGTGCTCAGGACCTAAGACTGGCCCGAAGGTTCACCTTCCGACAAGACAATGGCCCTAAGCACACAACTAAAATTTTGTAGGAGTGGCTTCACAACAACTCCGTGGCCCAGCCAGAGCCCTGACTTAAACCCAATTGAGCATCTCTGGAGAGACCTGAAAATGGCTTTCCACCAATGTTTACCATCCAACCTGACAGAATGGAGAGGATCTGCAAAGAGGAATGGATCCCCAAATCCAGGTGTGAAAAACTTGTTACATATTTACCAAAAAGACTCATGGCTGTATTAAATCAAAGGGCGCTTCTACTAAATACAGAGCAAAGGGTCTGAATACTTACAGAAGGACCATGTGATATTTCAGTTTTTCTTTGTCAACAATTCTGTGTTTTTCTGTCAATATGGGGTGCTGTGTGTACATTAATGAGGGGAAAAAATAACTTAATTGATTTTAGCAAATGGCTGTAATATAACAAAGAGTGAAAAATTTTAGGGGGTCTGAATACTTTCCGTACCAACTATACATTAACTTTTTTCCATCTGAAAACAGACACACATATACACTCACTCATTCACGACGGGCAATTTGGGAACGCCAATTAGCCTAACCTACATGTCTTTGGACTGTGGGAGGAAACCGGAGTACCCGGAGGAAACCCACCAAGCACGGGGTGAACATGCAAACTCCATGCACACAGGAGACGGGAATCGAGCCTGGCTGGGGATCGAACCCGGACCGCGTCTATAATGTTATTTATTTGTTAATTTTTACATTTAGAAATATTTAATGATTTTGGTAATCTGATGCTTTAGATCTTTGCACAGACCAGTATATGGCACAAATCTCCACATGATGGTGAATGTACCATGCTTCACCTTGGCAACATGACCATTTTGTGATACACAATATTGTGTTTTCTGGAAACGTACCAGTTCTTGTCAAGGTCATTTTAGAAATGATTGCAACGTAACCAACATGACTTATAGAAAATTCCATTTTAGATTTCATATGTTAAGATTTGTGCAGTGCCCAGGGAATCACTATTCTGTAAATATCTTCATCTACCTGATTGCTTCAGAGTTATCCTTGACCTCTTGTTTGCTTCTCTCTATCCATATGCATTTATTCATGCATAATTATCTCCAGTAGACAGAGTTTGTAAATAATTTGCAATTTTCCCCCCATATTTAAAATAGTAATTAATTATGCTTATTTATCATTTTATATCTAAGCATTTATTTAGACTCTTGTCTAGTCAGTTCATGTCTTGACCATTAAAAAAAAAATTATGTCAACAAGTATTAAAATTCAGTTGATATTATACTGAGAATCAGCTGACAGGTTCCTTCATGACAGTATTTCCCATTCCTATATAT
>QMIH01001164.1:132646-160102 GCA_003987875.1 Clarias batrachus | reverse complement strand
TTTAKGTCTTATTGATAGACAATTTTTCTCTTAATATGTTTAACTACCATCAAATAAAATGAAATTTTAGGAGATTAATATCTCAAGTCATTGACAGGTAAAGTTTTATAYACTCAACAAAGTTTWATWCAAGAACACATACAGACATACAGAAACAGATAGCTCTACTTTTTACTACCCTCACATACAGACTATAGCATCAAAGAAACCACATGATGCATTTTTTTATAWAAATGGAAAAAATGGATGACTCAGCAYGTCCTGATYTATATTATTYTTCTAATATTATTAAGGAGCATGTGATTAATTCAGTTTATTTACAATGCAATGRAATGTCTGYAAAACTGTAGYTTCGATTAACACATAAATTCWWACATTTATAGACAAACATTAACATCATAACATGTATTTCCACACTTTCATTTGAAGTTGATAAGATACAAAATCCATGATGTTATAGAAAGGGGAAAAATTCTTCATGCTTTAAATTTAATTTAACGTTTATTGGTTTTAYTTGCAGGTGTAGCCATGAAAATATTCCTATATATCTGCATTCTACTCAATTTCATCTGTTTCTCTGCCACTGAAAAAAATGAGACAAAAGACGGGAAAAAAGATCTTTATCCAAAAAATGTGACAGCAATTCCAGAAATAATTAAAGCTGGAGCCACAGAAGTCTATTTTGTTGGCAGTCAGATTGATGTCATACCAAAAGGAGCATTTTCTAAAAACCCTCAAATAGAGGTGATTGAGTTTTATCAAACAYCTACATCTTCTATAGAAGAAGGTGCCTTTGAAGGTCTAGAACATCTGAAAACCATTGACATTTCAAGCACTCAKTTAGCATCTCTGCCTGTTGGTGTTTTTAAGAATCTGACCAACCTGGAGAAACTGATTCTAAAATCAAACCAAATTCAGAGCCTCAAAAATGGATTGTTTAATGATACCAAGAATCTTGAAATACTCCGTTTGGAAGATAACATGATTGCAACATTTGAAGAGGGAACATTTGATCCATTRGAAAATCTCACAGAGCTTAAAATCGCAAAGAACAATCTTACTTCCATCTCATCATCTCTTTTTTCCAAGCTCAAWAATCTACAGTCTTTCAGGTTGTTTGAGAACCAGCTGACATCAATGCCTGATGGAATTTTTGATCCTCTACCAAATCTAAAGGAAATCGACATACACGGCAACAGAATCACACACTTATCCCCACRTTTGTTTCCACATAAAAATAAGTTGACCAAGCTGTTTTTAAACAATAATCTCTTGACWGATCTTCCACCGGAGCTATTTWCASGCTTATCTGCGCTTAAAAMTTTACAACTGGATCACAATCAGCTTACTACTCTGTCCCCTTYTCTTTTYAGGGAAACAAAAATCACGACTGAATTATCACTGAACMACAACAATCTCACATCCTTACCTGCTGGGATTTTTCAGTCAATGAACCAACTTAAGAAATTARACCTGTCCTCAAATCAGTTTTCAGCTCTTTCTGGAGAATTTTTTGATGGACTTACTAAACTTTCTGTGCTCGATCTTGAGAATAATCTCATTGAATCACTGAACTCTGAAGACTTCAAAAGCCTACAAGCTCTTTCTACTCTCARACTGAATAACAATAGTCTCAGAACTATTCCACAAGGTGTCTTTGATTCACTTCCAAAACTCAAGAAGATATATTTGAACAACAATCCATGGAACTGTGACTGTAACCTGCTTTCCATGTACAAATGGATGATTGCAAATCCAGGAAAGATAGAGTCTTCTTCTTCTTCTTCTTCTTCTTCTTCATCTCCTTCTTCTTCAGTAGTTTGTGATTACCCAGAAATTTTGAAAGGCCAATCAATCGAAGATTTGAAAGAAGACCAACTTATATGTCCCACAACTCCAACTATTACAACAACAGCTCCACCGACAACACCATCTACAACTGTCCAAATAAGAACTACTACTTTTGTAGTCACTACAAGTACAGCAATAACTTTAATGACTACAACCGCCCTGATTACCACTCCAACAACAGTACTCACCACTCCTTCCCCTACCACCACATTAGAAACCACTCATTCTACAACCACACTACCAACCACTTCTTTTCCTACAACAGCTCTTATGACAACCACAGAACTTCTTACAACAACGCCCAYCTTGACTACAGTACCAACCACTATAGCAACCACCACACCACCAACCACTYCTTGTCCTACAACAGCTCTTATGACRACCACAGAACTTCTTACAACAACGCCCACCTTGACTACAGTACCAACCACTATAGCAACCACCACACCACCAACCACTYCTTGTCCTACAACAGCTCTTATGACRACCACAGAACTTCTTACAACAACGCCCACCTTGACTACAGTACCAACCACTATAGCAACCACCACACCACCAACCACTCCTTGTCCTACAACAGCTCTTATGACGACCACAGAACTTCTTACAACAACGTCCACCTTGACTACAGTATCAACCACTATAGCAACAACCACACTACCAACTACTTCAACCATAGATCAAACCACTGCATCTACAGCTTTATCAACCGTAGCTACAACAGAAACTAATCCAGAGGCCACAAGTACTACATTTCTTACAACACAACCAGTAAGAAAAACAACACAAGTCTCCACGGTCCTCAAAACGTTCATGTGTACTAGTGTCTCCAACTCTCATCATCAATATCCTGGCATGATTTCCACCTCACCAACAGACAAAACTTCATCATGTAAGGTCTTGATGCTTTCCTACACAACAATGTTGGTAATAGAGATCTGCTGTACACTAGTACTTGCAAAGTTCACTTATTCATTGTATTGTTTGCTTCAGGAAAGAGAAAAGCTGTATTGTAATGTCAACCTCACACGCTTCTCCTACACCAAATCTGTTACACTCATGCCACTCGAAGAAACTGAGACTGTGGCCCTTTGAGACTGTGGTTTCATGTGTATTCACTGGTTTTATCATTGTCCGGTTCTTGCACCTGTGAAATTCTCAGTTTGTTTCAGTTATTGTTTGCTTCCTGACTAATGTATATGTGTACAGTATCTGGTGTTTGATGGACAATGTATATGTGTACAGTATCTTAATGCTTGTTTGATAGACTAGGCACAATTCATAAATAGTTTGCAAAATATATATTATTCCCAATAGTTTTTTTTTCACATACTTTTTTTTTTTTTTTTACTTTTTTGGGGAATTATTTAAATACACTTGAATATGCAACATATAGCCAAAAGTATGTATATACTCCTGACCGTTATATGTGGAACTTCCTGCTGCTGGTACAATTTAAAGCAAACAGGTGGTTGTTATAACAGCAACAGAGAAAGCAATAGAATGGGATATTTAACAGAACAGGTACATACAGTACATGTATGATCATCAGGATTCCATATACAGTACATTGGCTATATAGGATACACTGCACTGACTCTCAATCCTATATAGCATGGTTTACGTACAGGGTGTTTAAAAGGTCTCCATATATAGTAGGGTAAATCAACACTTTTTTTTTTTTTTTAAAAACAAAATCTTTATAATTTTTGTTCACAAAACATTGACGGCATGATTGCCCTTTCTCTGCAAATGCTTCTTGAATCATCCCTCCTATTCATGATAAACTGGTTATAACACATCTTGTAATATGCATGTGATTTCACTTGTATAACTTTAACTTATTGCAAACATCTTCTTGGAGATGTCGGAGGCCATTCCACAACAAACACCACAATGAACAAACCAAGGATGTGTAAACTGTTAATTTAACATTACCTATGTGGGGAGACTTTTGTGACATCACGTACAATACATTTGGGTATGCAACAGATACATACAGATACATACAGATACAGTTTCATATTTTGGTAAATGTTGGTATATGATTTAATGAATTTATATTTTAAAGGCAAAGGATGGTTAATCATTATACCATTTTCAGTTAGAACTTTGTGGTCAGGGTCATGATAAATCCAGAGTCTGAATTTAAGATCCCGAATGTGACACACATAAAGAATTATACACACTGTGCGTTTACTGTTATAAAGAATGTCATTTTTTTTTTTTTTCGCAAATGAATCCTTCTTATGTTAAAGCATTGTCATTACCTAATCTGTAACATTTAACAACCAGTGTGAAGTTTCAGACAAAGATAAATTCTCCACACTTTGAACAACATGGTGTAATTATGTCCCATTCATTTCTTCACCATTTGCCAAGTGTCGTTTACCTGATTTTTATCACATGATATTTGCCACTTGGGGTCAGTGTTGCAAAACAAATAAAATAAAAATATACACATTGTCTAAAACAAGCTTTGCACACACACACATGCAAGCACATGTACACAAACGTCCTTTATTTCTCTATATAATCACCTTCTATACTAATGCACTTATCCCAAAGTTTTCTCAGTACACCAGAGCCATGATCAGACTGCCTGCTTCACATCTGAAATACTGGCCTCCCAGGAGCTACTTTAACAGCCCATTTGTAAATTTCTTGGAGTGAGGTCAGGACTATACAAAGGATGTGGCAGCAACTCCCATTCGATGTTTCTGTAATGTGCAAGTGGTGTTCATGAATTGTGTGTACAGTTCCCACAGACAGATGCATCTTGTCTGCATGGATTGGTGTTCCACTTGCTGAATGTTAACAGGAACAACTGCAATGGCATGAGAGAACCCAGTCAAAGACTAATTTCCAGCAAAAGTGCAGCTGAGCTTGTCTGCTATTGATAGGAAATAAAATACAGTTCTCTGTGCTTAAAAGATTAGGGTTAGGCTAATTGGCATTCCCACATTACGCATAGTGCATGGGTGTGTGTGCCCTGTGATTGATTGATTGGCACCCTGTTCAGTGTGTACCCCGCCTTTTGCCCTAAGTTTCATGGAATAGGAGGCTCCAGGACCGCTGCGACCCTGCACAGGATAAACAGATCACGTATGAGTAAAGAAAATTTGGCTGTAATATTTACTTTTTCGTGAATAGAGAAGGTTATAAATGCAGAGTTAACAGAACATCTCTCAATGCATATACATTGGATTTTTTTTAATGCAACTGTACTTTTGAAATTAACAAGATTTGCTAGAATTGCAAGAAATGCATAAATAAAATACATGCCAATAAGAGAGAAAATTTTAGTCCAGGTATGTATATATGCATACATAGTAGAATGTATCAAAAGTTGACATAGTGAAGTTTTCCAGGCCGACATGTTCATCTTAGTGAAGTAAATACTGTACATGGTCATGGTCTTCCAGGCTGAGCCCTTATTTATTTATTTATTTTCCATATATTTGTATCTGGTAAAGATTATTGTTAATGTTCATTTAATGTACATATAATGTTGTAAATAGTGTTATGTTATTATATAAAAAACATTGGTATCATGTTGTAAATTGTGTTATTTAATTAGAAGTCTAATTTATAAGACAGGAGAATCAATAAAACAGGAAGTAGTGTTAATATACAATATTGTAAACACAAATTTTGAAAGTATTGTACACATGGAGTGTAGTGGCCCAGTGGTTAGCATGGTTGCCTCACACTGCCAGGGTCGGGGTGCCCTGTGAATGCACGTGTGCCCTGCGAAAGGTTGGCAACCAATCCAAGGTGTCATCTGCCTTGTGCCCTGAGTTCCCTGGAATCGACTCCAGCGCCCCCACCACCCTACAGTGAATATGTGGCATGGCTGTATAATTAATTGAAAATTAATTAAGACAGACATTAAAAAACTCAAACTTTTGGCAGACACAAACTTGCACAAAAATCAAATAAAAAAGAATCAATCAATCAATCAATCAATAAATACATTTTCATTTTTTCTTTTAGTTTAAATTTTGTAAATACTCGGCATGTGTCACATCCAAGTTTGTGACAAAGAAGCAACATGGAGGAGATCCAAAAAAAACAACAAAAAAAACAACATATGGACAAATGTATTTGGCAAAACCTTCAGGTGTTTCAATCAGGTCCCTTAACCCCAGTGAAGTGCAGTCTCAATGCCTCAGCTTACAGTACCAAGACATCTTGGACAATGCTTACAGTATGCTTCCAACTTTGGGAGAGACCCTTTTCTACTTCAACATGACAGTGCCACAATGCCTAATGCAAGGATTATAAAGACATGGTTTGATGAGTTCGGTGTGGAAGAACTCGACTGGCCCACAATAGAGCCATGAGCACCTTCAGGATAAACTATAACAGAGAACAAGCATCAGTGCCTGACATCATAAATGCTCTACAGAATGAATTCGCAAAAAATAATCTTGTAAACACATTGTCATTGCAGGTTTGGCCAAATACTTTTGTCCATATATTGTACAGTACTGTATATGGTGGTATGGAGGTGGTATGGAATTTATTATTATTATTATTATTATTATTATCATTATTATTATTTATTTTTATTTATTTTTTTTGGGGGGGTTGCACAGAAATGTATATTTTTTATATATTAATGCAATTTTTCTGATTCTTAAATGTTATATTATTATTATTATTATTATTATTATTATTATTATCCTCCTCACTGTGAGAATATTAGTGAGAACCCAAGGCGAGCCTCCTACAAGCTCGCGGTTTAACCGTTAGCCACGCCCCCCGATGAAAGAATGGAACAACAAGCCCCTCCCCTTAGTGTTGCGTGCGCCGAGTTGAGTAACTTCCGGCTTAACTTGAAACCTGCTTCAGCTGGAATGGTCAGTTCTAAAAGTTAGACCGTCAAACTATGAGGCGGATATTTTCTCCGGTGATTTAAGATTGTTTCTGAAACCTTTCTATTTGCTTTAGAGTTGTTGGTGCTATGGATTGTAAGATCAGTTCGACTACAGAGTACCTGCAGCATGCAGGAGATACACTCGTCCATGATGAGTTCGCGGATGAGATGTCAGAATACTCCGACTGTAAAAACTTTGACGTTGATGATATTTTGGATTTGGCCGGGGGTGCAAAAGATGCCATCGAGAGACACCGATCGGAAGACCATAATATGGACGTAAGAAATGTAAAGATCATCAATTATCGGCCTGAAAAAGAGGAAGTACATGCGGAAGCTCGAACATCATCGTCTCAGTGTAAGTATGGACAGTTTTTTTTTTTTTTAATAATCGTCTTATTCCACATAACGCGTAATAATGGCTGATTAAACAATAATGACAGTGGTCATTCTCTCTAACACGTTATAAAGTTCTGTAGACAAACGCACCAATCAGATGCCCCGTATTCATCCGGGTCTTCATGCAACAGTTAACTAGCAAAAAGGCACCTTGCTCCCTGGGATACTCCAACCCACCCCAATGTGGAGCACTTATTTTATTTATTAACAACTAAAAGTGTTAATTTAAGTAAATATACAATATGAATAAAGCAAAACAGTTCTCCAAAACATTTTGCGTGTATAGTTCAGAAAAATACATTACGAATGTAATAAAACCAAGCACTTAGTGAACTGCACTTCCTTAGCCCTCTTAGCGACCTTCAAATGTTAATTAATCTTAAAAGAATATTAATTTGCATTGATGTCTGAGTCCTGTGTTTACATTTTCATTTTATTAATGCATAAACAAAGTGTATGTTTTAGTTCTACACCATTCACACAACCATGTTACTGAAAATTCAATCCTTAATTGACCTTATATTAATTGATGGTGTGACGGGTCACTGACAAGGTCACTTTAAAAGTACAACACTGTTTTTTTTTTTACATTATAGTTAATGTATAGAGAGGAAAATGTGTAACATTCTCTCAACTTTTAAGTCATACTTTGAGAGTGTTACAGGCGTTCCTCAAACACTGTAACAGTGGGCAGTTTTTCTATGGTGAATTGGGTACGTCAGGCCGAGTTCATCGCTACTAAAACCTCAGATCATACGACACCCCATACTATGACGCAACAATAGGCAACGCCATCATCGACCTCAGTGTCATACTATAAGTGTGTCACTGAATTTAACAGTAGCTAAGACTGGTATGTCAGGCTGAGGTCATAGTTTTATAGATTGGTGTAACCAAACCATAAAAAAGGATAGATCAGACTGTGACACGTCCAAAGCGATGGAGCAAACGACAGGAAGAAACACTGGAGTAATGTGAGGAGCGGCAGCGCAGGTTTGATGATTACTTTCAAACCTGCCGCTGCTGCAGGTAATGGTAGCATGCTGGCAGTAACCGCTAGTAAAAAAATAAATCTTACGAATGCCATGAATGACTGTTTGCCGTTAGCATGCATGCTAGTTTTAAAGGCTGGCTTATTTATTATTATTATTATTATTATTGTTATTATTGTATATAACATTTTTCAATTAAAATTTTATATAGCACCTTTAACAACAGTCATTGTCACAAAGCAGCTTTACAAAATCAAAAGCAAATTAGGGAAATGAGTATGAAATGTGTGAGGGAAAATTATGCATAAATCAGTATGATCAGATTGTCCCTGATGAGCAAATTGAGGGGGGATTGGTGGAGGGGGAAAATTCTGTGAGATTGTTATAGAAAGAAACCTTGAGAGGATCCAGACTCAAAAGGGAACCATCCTCGTTTGGGCTATAATGGATAGCAGGGATTGATCTTCAGTCATACTGCATGTTGGGTGGCTGGACTAACAGGATATGTTCAGTATAGGTTCAGTATAACAGCAGAGCAGTTTAAAGATAATATGTAGTCCATTTTCATTATTGGGAGTCTCTAGTGCTTAACTGTAGGAAAAATTCATTCTCAATCAGTATTAACACATTCCAACAACACCAACATGCTTCAGATGCTTTCTCTGTTTGTTTTTTTTTGGTTTGGTTGCCTAGGACATGACTGACATTTTAGTCATTTTGTAATGGATACCACAAATAGTTTTACTAGAAGAGTAAAAGTGTTGTCAGTCTGATTCAGGGTTTTCTGCTGTAACTGGTTGTGCTGTAAACGACGCTGCCCACTGTTCCATTTGGTGTAGAAAGCCTGTGACGCGCCCACAGAATGGTATTAAAGGTAATAATTGCATGTGACATGCCCACAGTATGACTTAAAGCTGATAATTGCATGTGGCTACCTATGCAAACAATGCCCGGCCACCACCCGTTGGCCAAAGAAACTAACAGAATTTCTGTTTTATTGATGAGTGGGTCATCAGTGGCTCAGTGACCCACTCAGTTTTTCACCTGTTGTGCAATTCTCAATGCTCAAACCCCAGTTTACTGGATGCAGTGTTGGTCCCAGCCCCAGATAAAATAGGAGAGTTGTGTCGGGAAAGGCATCCGGTGTAAAAAAGACTGTGCCAAGTTGTTGTGCGGATCGGATGCTCCGCTGTGGCAACCCCTTGACAGGAGAAGCTGAAAGACCAACAACAATATAGATAGAGCAATACATATACAGTACTTCGGTATTTCTTCAGCATGGTGTTAAGAGGATAATATGAGAGACATACAATTTTAGGGTATTTATTTCTTGCACAAGACGTTTTTTTTTTTGATAATCTCCATAAGTGCACTACAGAGCCATGTGCGTTGTTATTTAAGCTGCACCTTGCCTTTGCTCGATTTTCGTAACTGCATGGGAAGTTTCATAACTGTAATAAGGGCCAATATGCATTGTTCTATGTGTGTACTACAGAGTAGTGTGCCATACCCTTTATTCCATAATTGTATTTTCAGCAGCACTTATAATATTATATGATAATAACTGACATTTGATATATTTTTTTTAATAACTTGCACAAATAATAGAACAGTTTTAAATTACTTATGATTAACACACACACATGAAATGTGAATAAAGATTATTTCCTATTGGTTTATAGTCAGTAGTCCATGACAGTGCACTCATTTGTTATACATGAACTGTATAACATAGCAATCATACCCTTCACCGCTGGTCATGGATGAGAAGAAGTTCAGCGAGTTAGTGGCATTGTAGCACAACTAAAGCTACTTTTTCTGTACCTAGTCTTGCACAACAAAAAGTGCCACCTTGTGGGGTTATTTGGTTTTTACAAATTACAGATTAGATTTACAGTATAGATTTGTACATGTAAAAAAATATATGGCTGATACAGTATATTGGATGTTATTAGATAAAACATGTATACTAATAAATTAGCAAGTCAATGCTGGCTATTGCAGAAACCCACCATATACAGTATATATAAAATCAGTAGCCAGTAGTAGGTCATTTACCACTTTATGCAGTGATGTCCCTGTGCTGTGATGAAGCCTAAATCTTCACTTTGTATGATTGTTATTCATATAGAGTATGAGGATAACTGCTGTGCTACTGTTTTTTTTATTATTATTATTTATTTATTTTATCTTGGAGATAAGGGAGTAATTTGATATTTGTGTGTAGTTGGACAACTGACTGGGGGCTAGTGTCAACTTAATTAGGGGTTTGATAATTGCTAGTTTAAATGATTTCTCCATTGCTAAAATAAGAACTGAATATTTTTAAAAGGGGTTCAATTCTGTCTGGTATTGTCTGTATGAATAAATATGTATTGTAGCTACTGGATCTAGTACATATGTTATAAGTGAAAATGGGTTAGTCTCTTGAAGGGGTGTAAAATGTGGTAAATTATTAGTGGTGATCTTATGTATTGTAGTTATAGTATCATCATGCTCTATCAATCTTCATCAGGTTGTCTGGCCTTAAATTTAGAAAAAAAAAAAAAAGTCATGACTACTACCGATACTATCAATATGCATGTATCTGATTTTATATAGCTTGGGATGCTCTTCTACTACTACCAATTTAGGTTGATGATGTTTATGTTCTGTTTTTCAAGCGATCTGATCTAAGGTGCGTGCTGGTCATTATACCAGGGCGCTAGTGTTTAATTACTTATCTTTCAAGCTGCGCTTCATTATCCAGAGTATAATGGAGCACTGAACAGTTGATGCTTTGGCTAAAGAAATGACCATGTTTGATAAGAAAAAAGGAAATTCATAAAGAAATTAGTAGTACAGCACTCAACACTCCTAGCTTCCGATTAGAGGAAACAGTGGAAAAGTTTAGATTTATGACAGCGTTAAGGTACTGCTCGTAGACCACATTATTAGAACCAGAGGTCTACCATATTTGACAGGTGCAGATTGTGCAGGAAGGGACTGAATGTTGCTGAGAATAACAGGACAAATATTGCGTAGGATTTTCTGATCCACATGGACAGGGGGAGGTATTCGCTAACTGACTGGAGATTGTGGTAGGAGTTATGTAACAGAGGGCAGCAGTGGTAATAGATGTAGCAGTTACAAGTGACAGCAACCTCAGCAATAGATTGTATCTGAGAAGGAGAAGTAGCAGGGTTGGAAAGAGGAACTGGAGAGACCGTAGAAAGTGGATGGCCATAGGCTTCAGTCCAAATGTTACACAACTCTTTGAACACAGTCACCCTATTTTTGGTTATATACATATAATTTTTCAAGAACTGGACAAGAAAGATTTAGGATTTTCATAAATGTTTTATCAGCTTAAAAATGGACCTGAAACCTTAAAGCTTATTTATATACCATCTTTAATCTAGTTTAGGTTAATATACTAAATTATACCATATTCACATTTTCTATACATCATTGGGATATTGGTAATGCAATATTTTACATATAGGAGGTTGTAATTTTGCTTACTTTTGCTTTCCAAGTTTTTAATTTATTTATTTATTTTTGTAACTACCTAGTTGATCTGTATGTAAGAGTTGTTTTGACATCACCAAGTACTCTAATGAAAATTAGATCTATTATTGAATTTCAAAGCTTAGCCAGAAGCAATGCCTTTTAAAAGTGGCGGCGTTGAAAGAGCCATGAAATGTATATTAATAAGTTAAGAAACATAACTGCCAGAATTGTGCAGTTAATAAATGTAACCACCCAGTGTAAAGTCATGGTAATAGAAACCTGTGGTTATATAAATGTTTTCACACAAACCCGCTTTGCCTATTGCACACATCTGTAATAGTCCTTCCATTGTGCTGAGGATGATGCACTAACAGTATAATAATAACTGTGATGCAGTCAGCAAAGATTTCCTGTTGTTTTATGTCTGAGGAGGTAATAGGTGTTCAAGTATGTGTCTATACCTGATAAAATGGTGACGCACGGGTTCAGATATTAACAGGTTTTTGCTGCCATCTAGTGGCTGATATAGAACTTTGCCTTTAAGGAAATTAATGCCCAGATGTGTTCTGTAACTGTGAATAAAAACATGGAGAGGAGACCACTGGTTTCTCTGTAATCACAGCGCAGCTTAAAGTAACTATGATACTCATGATAATAAAATGATAAATAAAAAAGAAAAATAATAATCCTGTTTGCACTATTGTGACATAATGTTTAGAGTTAATACGAAGTTAATGAAATTGATTTTGATGTAGTTTTCATTTCACTTTTTTATGTGTAAAAAAGCAGACACATGAAACAAGCACCTAATTTACCCACAGTTACTGGCACAGAGCTGTTAAAATTCATTTCCCACATAGGTTTACCTATGCAGCGATTGCAGATTACAACACCTGATGTCGGATTGTAACATTTTATTAAAATGGATCACAATAATAACAAGAGAGCCTTCACAAATTATGACATCAGCACTATTAAAAAAGAATTCTCAGAGTGATGGCGGTGAAGGGATAGTCATGATGACATCATCGTGCACATGTCATAGTGCCTGTACCCTAAATATACTTGCAAAGTAACGATGATCGGGCCCAAGCACCTGTGCCATCGCCAGAGAGGCAGTGGGCACATGCATTAAAAGGGGAAATGTGTCATAATGTGATGTAACAATAGCTCATAATGTATTGTGCGACTGTCACAGGAGTTTCTCACAGACGGTAACAGCGCGCAGCTTAATCAACAGCATTTAATTATATAATTATATATCTTACTGTATATACAAGGTTATATTAGCCACTTTTAATCATAAGTGGCGATATCAAAAATCTAATGTCCTTCCTTCAAAAAGCTCCATTTTTTTTTTTCGCTCAATATATCAAAGTGCTTGGACCCTTAATATAACATTAACAGTATTACAATTGATATCAAAAGTGTGTACTTTATCCTTTTATTTTCCCCCTACATGTAAATCAGTTTCTGCGCTTGGTAACATTAATTTGTCAAGAAGCCAGCAAGAAATGCCGGCTATAGTTATAAACACTTATTACATTTCTGTCACTTTGGGGTGCTTCCAAGAAAGGAAGGACGTGGTCAGTTAAAATAAATGACAATCGCAGTCACAGCACTATAAAACATGGACTACAATGCACAGACATATTGTTTTTTTCATTAAAACATGATGCGCTGAAATGATTTTCAAGATGGTTAAATATTTGACTTATTTAGTTTTACGATTTTGGAAACAAGCCCATATTTTTCTAGAATATTCTGTAGCATATTTTATGTCACATGCGATTTAGTCAAGACAGTTAAAGCTGGTATCAAAGATTTGATTCAACACAGTGCACTTTATTTCTTCTTCAGATATCATGATCCATTAGCTGTTATTTCTATTTGCAGCTTTTTTGGGGGGAAAAAAACCATCCTGTTGTGTAGAGCCCAGTTTCTGTAAACGATAAATAACTGGAATTCAGTCAAACTGGTGGCTCCGTGCTGGACACGATAGAAAAAATGCACAAGTGGGGGGGGGGGGTTAGTCTTCAGTTCTTCACATTGTTGATCATCAGGGATATTTCTGGCGTAAATGTTTTAGTAAGAGTTGTACCGCCTCACCTTGTACACCTTTGTAGATTTTTCTGAATGTATATGTGTGTGTGTGTGTGTGTGTGTGTGTGTTTGCGTTCCAGTGTGGGATCTGCTGTACTGGCGCGATGTGCAGAAGACGGCATGTGTGTTCGGAGCAACACTGTCACTGTTGATCTCTCTGAGTCTTCTCAGCATCATCAGCGTGTGTTCGTACATCGCGCTGACGCTTTTATCTGTCACCATCTGCTTCCGAATCTACAGAGGAGTCACAGATGCGCTACAAAAGAGCGAAAACGCACACCCGTTTAAGTGAGAAGCATAAAACCATATAACCTGCGAGTGCATCTTTTAGAGTATTAAAGCACTTACATGTATACCTTGCCTGTTTGTGTGTGTGTGTGTTTTCAGATTGTATCTGGAGCAGAATGTCCTTCTACCAGCTGATGTAATTCATAAACATGATGACATCCTGTTGAAGTACATCAATGCCACTCTTAATGTACTGAAGCATCTTTTCCTGGTAGAGGATCTGATTGACTCTCTAAAGGTATAATCATAATCTTGGTAGTAATAATCATAATCATAATCATACAACTAGTAATATTAATATCAATACTAAGAATAGTCTCTTGTTTTTTCTTGTTAATTGTGAACAGTTTGCGGTGCTTCTGTGGGTTCTGACCTACGTCGGGTCTGTGTTTAATGGACTCACTCTTCTCATTATCGGTAAGTGTTCACCTCAGCAGAGTTTAATGCGAAGACTATTTTCCTCGAACAGAGTTGGGCCACAGCAGAATATAAACACTCCAGTAATAAAAATTGTGAACTATAACACAAACTTTATAGCTCTTAATTAGTGACCTGAAAATTAACGTACCGCGCTGAAAAACGAAACCTCATTCGCATTCTTCTTGTATTCGCTCATCTCTTCGGCATGGTGATACTTTTTCCCTTTTCCCTTTTTTAATGAATTAACCACCGACGTTTGGAGAAACCGTACATTCTTATAATTTAATGATTTGATTCCAGAGCTGGTCCTTCCTCTGGACTTAATCTAATCCCTCCCTGGTCTCTTCTCTAGTTCCTCTGTTATTTATTCTCTTTCTTAGACCCACTTCGAATACTCCTGTGGTCCCTTTTTGGGTTCTTGACGTTCCTGCCCTAGTCTCTCACCTTGTTTCTTCTCCCCTTTTCCCTCCTTTGGTACCTCTGTAAGATCTGTTTCTTTTCATTTATATTTTATGCTCATATTTATTTGACAGGTGCTTTTATACTTCGAATAACTTTTTTATATATATATATATATATATATATATATATATACTCCCTTCCGTACGGACCTACGAGTGACTGATCTGTTCCTGGTCCCTCACACCCTGTTCAAGTTTCTCACTCAGACATGACGCCAAACTATCTATCTCTCACCCCTCACTTCCCTGGTCCCTTCTGTGGTCCCCTTGAATTAAACTTTTCCCTCACCACCACCTGTTTGGTTTCATCCATCATTCCTGTTTTTAAGCCACACCTCTAGGGCAAGCCTACCATGGCTTCTTCTCTCAGCGTCGCCTCTAGCTCCTTGCATGGTCACTCTGTTAGACCTCTCTTTAGTCCTTATTTTTGGCAGAGCAGGGTGTAAGGACAAAGAAAACATCATACACACAGATACCACATCAGGGATGATAAATTCTGATTTATCCCTCATATAAAAAGCCAGGAGTTTAGTTGGTTTTGTAAGTGACGTCCCTGGCCTCGATGCACTTTTCTGTCTCAGACTATGGGCTTGTTTCTGATCTCACCATTTTCGGTAAAACTGCTAGTCAGGGTGGTAGGAGCTCAGCTAAAAAATATGACCTTGCTTGCCCCACGGCTCCTTTGAGCTTTTCCAATGTGGTTTCCTTTCACTGCACAGCATCGACACAGCTCTTCTAAGATTCACTCCTGCTCTTGTCTCGTCTCGTGCTGAATCTTGTACCCGGAATATTTTTCCTCTTTTAAACCTCGGCGCAGTGAAATTCTTCTCGCTCATCAGGAAATTTCTGACATAGTCTCTGACAGACGCAATCTATCTGTTGACGAACATAAATACTTTACCGTCCCTGTCAAGCGTCTTTCCTAGTCCGCATTGTAATCCGTTCCCTCTGCATTGCATATTTTCTCTTTTTGCTTCAGCCAATTTGATAACAGTTTGATCTTCCGCTCTCATGCAAAAATGTCACTCAGATTTTACGATGGCACTCGGGCAGCGCAGTAATACCTCAGAAATAATTGACCACATGTATACTTGAACAATGGTTTAACTTCACATCTGCAGTTTAACCCATCGACACAAAGCCCTGCTTAATAGAATCTGTATGACTGCTGTTGACACTTTGTCACTGTTAAGCCTCTTTCTACGTTTTTTTTTTTTTTCCCCTCCAGTCATTACGCTTACATCTGGCATAAAGCTTTAATAAACTGCAATTTGTTTAAAATTCCTCTCACATCCTTCAAGTGCTTAGCTCAGATTACACCTGTGACTAGCTGGGTCATCACCGAGTTAAGCACAGATTACTGCTGTTTACATTTTGCGCTTTTTTTTAGTCACAATTTATTTAATTCCTTTGATTTTTTTTTGTTTATATATCCTTACGATTATGATTGCAAAACAAGAAACTTCTTTAAAGGTTTTCCTGGTAGATTAGATCTTGACCCACATTTTTCAGATCCCACCGTTTATGTTCCACTTTTCCCCGTTTCGAATCTCGGATGTCTCGAAAACCCTTCTACTCTTGAAGCATTAAAGCAGGTCTTAAAAAACGAAGGCAAAACAGAAATTTTAAATATATTTCACTAGAAAAATGATGCACACAAAATGTAATGAGGATTAACAGTCCTGAAGAGGGATGGGTTTATTTTTAAAGGCTGTAACCAGTTTAGCAGAGCCTTTGATCATTTTCACGCCGTTCACTATAAAAATGTTATCAAGGTTAGTGAAACTATGGAAGAGGATGAAATCAGCAGGTAAATATACTGTACATTTTATATGCCTTATCTGATGCATAGACTCAAAAATACACTCTCGGCTAAAGTTTAAAGCAGTGATCAAATCAAAGGTCAACAAACGGAAAGAAATAAGAACAGCGTAAAAGTTTCCTGAATGCAAACGAGGTGAGATTAAATAAATAAATAAATAAATAAATAGAATGGCTAATGCAATGAACCTTTATAAAACTGTAATTAATTATTAAGGAGCATTTTCACCTCACGTTTACCTCAACTTTTCCTTTTCGTGAACATTATAAGAAAATAAGCAGCTGTGAGCTGAGTGAATCAAATGCTGAAATGAATCACAAGCGTTTATGCCCAGTCATTGAAATTCACACCGCAAAATAGATCGATAGATAGATGATAGCAAAAACAACAACAATAATAATAACAATAATATTATATTTGTAATATATAAATATATTAACAATATTATTGTTGTTGTTAACAACAATAATAATAATTAACAATAATAATAATAACTATAAACAACAACAATAATAATAATATTTTTTATATTAACATTATTATTATTGTTGTTAACAACAACAATAATATTGTTAATATAAAAAATATTATTATTATTATTGTTGTTACAATAATAATAAACAATATTATTGTTGTTAACAACAATAATTAACAATAATAATAACTATTATTGTTAATTATTATTATTGTTAGTTATTATTATTATTGTTAACAATAACAATAATATTGTTAATATATTTATATATTACAAATATAATATTATTGTTATTATTATTGTAACAACAACAACAATAATAATAACAACAATAATAATAATAGTAATGACAGTGTTATTTGTGCCCTGCAAGTAGTTAGAATGCAAGAAAAATAGGATGCTGTAACTTGTCTACTCCTTGCTTCGTATTGGAGTGTACTGTATGAGCTGATTTGAAGGAGAAAGGACAAAGGGTAACGAGGCCAGTGATTAACATGAAGCCAAGGTTATAAGTGTCTTTGTTTACTCCAAGAAATTACTTATTTATAAGCAAGAAGGCAGAGAAGATTGGTAAGCAGATGTTTTTTGAAGAGTGGAGAATGTTCAGGTCAGGAATGAAAGCCAGCGACCAACTCCTCAACCTGGTGAATGGGGGGAAAAAAATTACTTACTTCTTACATGGTATCTTGGAGAAACTGGCTGGGAATTTTGATAATGAGTTGTAAATTGATCTCTCTCTCTCGCTCTGTCTCTCTCTCTCGCTCTCTCATAGGTGACGTTGCAGCGTTCACCTGTCCGATACTCTATGAAAGACACAAGGTGAGTCTATAATCACCATGAAAGGACCTCAGGGCATGTTGTTGTTAATGATGATCCAATGTGATGTAGCATATAAGAGCATGTCACAAAAGTGTTTCATTTTTCAAATACTTCAAGGCAACTGTAGTTGTTTTTTCTTTCATATTTCCTAATGAACTTTTATCAATTTATAGCTCTTTATTGATGTAGAATGTCAGTAAAACAAGTCACTGTGTAAATGTGTTGTATTTACCAGATACACACTATATTGCCAAGAGTATTCACTCACCCATCATTGAATTCAGTGGTTTCAATTACTTCCAGTGTATAAAATCAAGCACCTAGGCACGCAGACCGCTTCTACACACATTTGTACAAGGAATGGGTCACTCTTAGGAGCTCAGTGAATTTCATCGTGGTAACGTGATAGGATGCCATCTGTGCACATAAGTCCAGTCATGAACGACAGCAACTCAGCCTTGAAGTGATGGGTCACGTAAAATCACAGAGCAGAGTCAGAGGATGCCGAGATGCTACGCACACAGGTCGCCAACTTTCTGTATTTTATGAATCAACGGCTTCAGACCTCCAAACCTCATGTGGTCTTCAGGTTTGCTCAAGAACACTGCGTAGAGAGATTCATGTAATGGGTTTCCATGACTGAGCAGCTGCATCCAGACCCTAGCATCACCAAGTGCAATATAAAGCATTTGATGCAGTGGTGTAAAGCAAGTCGCCACTGAACTCGAAGTGTTCTCTGGAACGCTTTTGTGTCTGGCAACCTGATGGACAAGTCTGCCTTTGACGTTTGCCAAGAGAACGGTACTAGTCTGTCTGCACAGCATTGTACCAAGTGTACAGTTTGGTGGAGGGGGGGTTCATATTTTTTTAGGAGTTGTGCTCTGCCCCCTTATTTCCAGTTAAAGGAACTCTTAATGCTTCAGCATTAAAAAGACAATTTTGGAATTTAGCAATTTCATGCTCTCAAATTTGTGGGAACTATTTGGGGATGGGCCCTTTCTGTTCCAACGTGACTGTGCACCAGTGCACAAAGCACGGATGAGCGAGTTTGGTGTGGAAGAACTTGACTGGCCTGCACAATAGGACATCTTCGGGATGAATTAGAGCGTAGTGTGTGAGCCAGACCTTGTCCAACATCAGTGTCTGACCTCACAAATACACTTCTGGAAGAATGGTCAAAAATTCCCATCAACACACTCCTAAACCTTGTGGAAAGCCATTGCAGAGGACTTGAAGCTGTTATAGCTGCAATGAATCATATCAACATCATATCAAAGCCTATGGATTAAGAATGGAATGTTACTCAAGTTCAAATGCATGTGACGGCAGACGAGCGAATACTTTTGGCAATATAGTCTTATCTTTATAGCGTTATACGTTTTAGATAGAAAAACAAAGCTCTTATGATGTGTATGAATGAATTAAATCAGAGATGTTCGGTATTAGTTGATGTTTTGTAAACTGAATTCCGTTCATTTCCATGGTTTATCTTACAAAGACGCAGATTGATCATTGCTACGGACTGGTCAAGGACAATCTCCAAGACGTACTGAAAAAGTAAGCATGAAGACAAGTCATTACTTTGTTTTCCTTTGACACATTGATGTACATCGATACCATTAGAGGGGAAACACATCGTCACATTAATCTTACAGAAGTCATTCCTGAGATTAACAAAGAGGATATTTGCAAAGATTTTGTTTCGTTTCAACAGGAGTATGTTTGCTCATACATTTCGCATTATTTGCTGAAAAAGGACCACTGTGCTTTCAATTATTTTTCTCTTCAACGGTATTCGTGGTACAGACACATGTGATGTCAAACAGCAGGGACAGATCTATAATGTGACAGCTGGCGCCTCTTCCGTGGCACTTGACACTCTAATTAGCGTGCTACTTCTCTACCCCCTAAAGTAATTTTATTAACCACAAACTGACTGTACTGTCAAATCCTCTTAAACTGCAATCCCTATGAGGATTCTATTGTTTATATGTGCATTCAAACTGTGTGTGTGTGTGTGTGTGTGATGGGGAGGGTGTCCTGGATTGAATTCAGGATCCAGTTACACACTTCAGACAAAATTAAAAGAACAGCATTGTACACGTTATGTTAATATACGGTTTGGGTACATTGTGCCGTGTCTTCTTTGTTGTTTGTTTTATTTATTTTCATTTGTCTTATTTTAATATTACACACAGATAACCCGAGTAAATATTACAAAATCCAGTTTTTAAATTATGATTTCCTTTATGAACCCTCCGGGTTCTCCGGTTTCCTCCCACAGTCCAAAAGACATGTAGACATGGGGTGTATGTGTGTGTGTGTCTGTGCCCTGCGATGGATTGGCACCCTGCCATGTGCCCCAAGTCTCCTGGGATAGGCTCCAGGCCTCCATGACCCTGAATACAGGATTAAGCGGTATAGATGATGAGTAAGTGAGTCTTCCGCATTGCTGTGGAGGAATTTTGGCCTAGAATTGTTTTCATTCAGCCAGATACTCAGAAGTTTTTAATTCATCCACACTGTTTAGGGATGTCAATCGGATTAAAGTCCACACATCGACTGGGCCACGCCCAAACCTTAATTTTTGTCATTCGCAACCATTCAGAGGTGGATCTCTGGTGTGTTTTGGATCATGCGTTTGAGCTTGAAGTTACAACCTGATCGCTGGACATTCTCCTGCAGATTTTCTGGTAGAGCACAGAATGAATGGTTTATGGAATTCATGGCAGATCATCCATGTCCCGGAGCTGCAAAGCGGCCCCAGACCATCACACCGCCACCACAACCACCATGTTAGGCTCAGATGTAAAGGGATGCACACCTTCCGAAAAGTTTGACTTTGCCTCATCAGTCCAAAAGGTCTTGGGGATAATTGAGATGTTTTTCAGTCAATGTGTGAGACAAGGCTTTGTATTGTTTTTGGTCAGCAGTGGCTTTCACGTCCGAACTCTCCCATGGACACCATTTTTGCCCCCAGTATCTTTCTTATTGTTGAATTATGAACACTGACGTTAACTAAGGCCTGCAGTACTTTAGATATTGTTCTCAACTCTTTTATAAGCTCCTGATTGAGTCATCATTGTGTTCTTGGAGTAATTTTGGTAGGCGAGCTACTCCTGGGAAGGTTCACCAATGTTCCAAGGTTTCCTCATTTGTCGATAATGTCTTTCATTTTCTAAAGCCTTCGAAATGGCTCAGTAACCCTTTCCAGACTGATAGATTTCTCATCTGTTCTCATCTCACCTGGAAATTAATTTTCAAAAATGTGTTTAGTCACAGTTCTTTCATGATTTAGCAAGGGCGAGAAATTACCTTTTTCCATAGGGCCAGGTAGGTTTGGATGGCTTTTTTCCCCATAGTAAATTAAATCAGCATTTAAAAGCTACATTTTGCATTTACTCGCGTTATCTTTGTGCAATATTAAGAACATTTCAAATTTTAATTGATCTGAATCAGTTAAGTGTGACAAATATGGCAGTAAATAAAAACAAATATTTTGGCAAATACTTTTCACACGCTGTACTGTAGGTGTTTGGAATCCTTAAAGCTGTTCTGGTGTCTTGTGATGGCTTAACATCTCATTAAAACACTTTTTTTTTTTCCTTAAAAAAACAAAAACAAAACAATCCTTTAATATGTCCCTTGTCTGTTTACCAAATGTAGTTAAGAAAAAAGGCAACTGCAAATGTGTCACTGGCTGTCACATGGCTTTCTTGTCAGCTTGCAAATGAACTGAATAGTCCTATTGTGTGGTGGTCAAGTTAAATGTTGGGCTTTCAATGTGTTTTCATTTCAGTGTGTGGCTGAATTTTTGCACAGTAAAATTAACAGAGGAACTGGAACATTTACTAATTGCATTTTGTGTTATGTAAAACAGTACACTTTAGATTATTGCTACACAGAAGCCAAAAGAGACGTCTATAAATTCATCATCATGTGTGGGTCTAGTGTTAATTTTGTTGCTGTAACTTTTTATTTTTCAGGATTCAGGCAAAGATTCATGGCATAAAGATTAAAGCTGAATAAAGAACAGCAGTATTGGAACGCGAGTGAATGAACGGCGTGGAATGTGTGTTTATGCAAAGCTGTTACAGTAGTGTGTGGTAATCAATTACGTGTTAAGGAACAAAAAAATCCACTTAAAAATAAACGGATGGTGTATTTTCATTTTATTACTTTTCTCATTTTATTACTTTTCATTGCAGCAGTGTTTACTTCATTGACGTTTTTCCGTGTAAACGAAAATGAGCTTATAAAAAAGTAAAAACGAGAGTGTTATTATTCCGCCTCTTTATTTTTTAATGTGAATATAATGTAATGCTTCAGTTCTAAGTATAGCTTATATGTTGACTGTGAAGATCGATGTAAATCATTTCATGTAGGTTTATTTTATGCTGTTGTACTGCTGTCTCTCAAAAATAAAATAAATGCAAATAAATCATATGGGTGAATTCAGTGATTTATTATTTTTTTTCCCTATTACTTTATATTCTATCAATTGTTTGTTTAAACCTCGTGTGTGCAAGACTGAACGCGAGAGAGAGCGGGAGAGAATGTGGTCAATGTGCAAAACCAAAATCAACTGGAGAAATCCCACCAAAGCCATGCCAAGTGCAGCAACACAACAATCAAAAACACACAACAAATGAAAAAAACGATTAAACCTGATATACAATTTGCAACGAAATAGATTTAGCTTTAATCAATTTAACCTAATTTGAAATAAATTGTTATGAAAATTAAGTAGAAACATACATTTTAATTGTTCAAGAACAGGAAACGTAAAGAAGCGTAAGCAAAACGATAATAATGGTATTGTTTTTTTTCGCCTGCACCAATCAAGGGGTCGCCACAGATGACCATCATATGTATACAGTACTTAACACCAGATGTTCTTGACGCAACTATTCAAACTTGAGACCTGCTCTGCATTCAGTTGCTGGGAACCGAACCTGGGCCTTCGGCATGGCAGATGAGGAACCCACCTGTGAGCCGCCGCAACCACCACAAAAGAAGACATCAATATTCTCTCTTTTTTTTAGTTAGACCTCAAGAAAAAAAACATGCAGTTGGAGGAGATGTGTTAAGACAAATGAGATCATCCTTAAAAAACATTTGGAGAATTAAGTGTAATTAGTCAACGACAGGGTGATGTGCCCAGTGCAGCATATACTTTTGCAAACTTTTGTTTCTATAATACCACAGCAATTTGTCAATTATGATATACTTTCTATATTTGTTTATCACACTTTTTTCTCCCCCCAATCTGAATCATTGATGGGATTTTGACCAAACCTTCACAAAACCCTTATTAGGAGGCGTAGACGTGCACTAGCTCATTTGTTTTCCAGAGGAACTGAAACATTTACCGATTGCATTTGGTATAATATAAAATAATTCACTTTAGATTGTTAATACTCAGAAGCCAAACGAGACGTCTGTAAATTAATCATCAAGTGTTAATTTTATTGCTGTAACTTTTATTTTTCAGGATTCAGGCAAAGATTCATAGCATGAAGAAAAAAAGCTGAAGAAAGAACATCATTGTTGTTAATGGGATTTTGACCGTACCTTTACGAAACCCTTATTAGCAAGCGCGAATGAGTGTGCACTCACTTTTTTTGTTTTTTTCCAATAGCATCCCTATAATTTTTTTGCACATTCCTTGGGAAGGCCACACATGTCTTCCCAGGAAGACTCATCTATTTTAATATATGTATTGTGACATTTAATGTTGTGGTTCGTCTGCAAAAAAAAAATAGGTTAGTTCTTATTATGACTTGCATTACAGCAGCTATAAACAGCATTTCCTTCTCTTTGTAACCCATTTTAAAGTCAATATTGAGTGAAAAAAAGACAAATCCTTTAAGTTATGGCGTCTGCATTTTCATCTTCAAACACTCCGGGAGAAAATGGTGTTGAATTATCACGCTTTATGTATTTCCCGCATACCTCCACTTGGTGATGCTGTTGTACTTTTAAAAATAGACTCAGCTGATGTGTGTGTGTGTGTGTGTGTGTGTGTGTGTGTGTGTGTGTGTGTGTGTGTGTGTGTGTGTTCTATGTAAAATACAGAAACTCAGTAGATATGTATTGATTTATTGAGAGGTTGAGAGTGATCAGCTCAAGTTTCTTTGTTTCTCACACACACACACACACACACACACACACACACACACACACACACACTCACTCACCCATTCAAACGCTCACTGACTCACACATTGACTCTCTCACTCTCTCACTCACTCACTCACTCACTCACTCACTCACTTCAGCAGACAGAAGACCTTTCACAAGGCTAAGATATTGGCATTCAAGTACAGAGAGCTGCACAGGACCATGGACAGAGGTAATATCACAGATTTCCACAGATAGCCACTGAAATAAGGACTTTTTTTTCATCTTAATCCTGTGGCCAAGCAGAACCAGGGGTGAACTTTTTAATATGTGTTATAAAAGGAATGCTACAACCATAGCAGTGTCAGTCAGATGATGGATATGTGTTCATTGAGGCACGTTTTACACCAGACAAGAGTCGTATATTATAGTTTTATGTTATATTTATGCCATCATTTGTAGCTTTGTGGGGGTAAAAAGCAGCATGTGGAACCTGATGCAGCCATGGGGAAAATGTGCGGGTTCCCACTGGTTGATTGGTCTCCTCTTACATCAGTGGTACCTGATACACTACAGTATTGTTTAGCAAAAAATAACACACGCACATACAACACTCTGACTCTGATTTCCTGAGTCTTCATCAAAGCTATTCACATGTTCTATAGAAATACAAGAAAACAAAAGGGTTCCGAGGAAACAAAAGGGTTCCAGTGAGCTACTGTATAGGAAATATTACCATATTGAATTTTTGCATGACTAAGATGTTGTCAATCACAACAGTGGATGGCAAAAGTACTGTTAGCGAACATTGGGTTACTATGTATTTTTGTTTATATTTACATTCAAGGTTTATTTTGCAGCCAAAAAAAAAAAAAAAAAACGTTATGGAAAGTTTACCTGGTGACCTACCGGATTACCTGATGCTTTGTCACAAAGTAAAAAAAAAAGAAGAGTATCTTATAAATCATTAGGTTCTGTTGATTTGCCGCACAGTGGCTTAGTGGTTAGCATTGTTACCTTTCACCTCCAGGGTCCAGGTTTGATTTGGGTCTGGCATGGAGTTTGCATGTTCCCCCTGTGCTTAGTGGGTTTCCTCTGCCTACATGGGTTTCCACTAAAAATTCCAAAGACATGCAGATTAGGCTAATTGGCATTCCCAAATTGCCTATATGCGTGTGTGAATGTAAATACAATGTGAATAAATACAATGATCACGACTAGCCTCCAAGGTCCCTAGTAAGACTACGGAGGTTTCTAGATGTACGTTTCTACTGATTGTTTTTATACCATGGTGAACTTCAAGGCTGAATCTAAAAGTGTAAAAATGGATAGAAAACGTAATAAAGATGTTAATTTGCAGAAGTTCGATTCGTCATCGTAACAGGATTACCTCAGATGGTATATAAACATTTGGTGGTGTTTGTCAGCATTAGCTCATTCAGTGCTTCTTTGTAGCTGATGCTATAGAATATGCTGTTGATTACGCTACATAAAATGATATGCGGGTAACATTAACTAATACAGTGTGTGTGTGCATGCATAAAGCTTTTCTTTAAATTAGAGTCCAAGCGAAGTTCTTGGACTTAGTAACTGTACTACAACCAGGAAGAAAAATATTAAAAAGGCTGTAGCAGTGCGGAGATCAGTCTGTTTAGCGACAATTCAATATCACATTTCCGCGAAATCCGTGAAAAGGAGGCAAAAGCAAATATAATTTGAGAGCTTTGTTTTTATTAAATAAGTTTGCAGAGTTTGCAGTCTGACAGAGCAGTGTTTCTGTGTTTTAGTGTGTGTGTGTGTCTACGCTAGTGCAAGCAGGCGTTTGTGTGTGAAAGTCGTCTTACACAGTAGACCCCAAAACCCACCCTCCAGGGTAAGGTTCAGGTTAATTTAGTCTATTTTTACTTTATATTTTGTATTAATTATTTTTCTATGAATATTTTTGGTTGTGGAACAAGAGTTTCCATTGGTTCTAATGGGGAAATTCGCTTTGATATTCGAATCGTTTGATAAACAAGCATACTTCCGGAAAAATTTTACTCACAATCCAAGGTATAACTGTACTGACATCTCAAGCTTCCTAATATATCACTATTGAACTCTTCTGGGTTTGAATTGCAAATAGTGTAAAATTGAAAACTAGTGCACTACAGTATGTAGAGTGTAAAATCCATTGGTCCACATACCAAGTAGTTCCCTTGATGAGAAGTTAGAAAAGAATTTGGGATTCTGCCATGTCTGAGGCGGGAAGCGCAGCCAATGTCAAGGTGAATGCCTGACCATGATTGACAGACATTTTGATGTCATTTGCGAAAGATAAATAATGAATAAGGAGAAAAAAAAGGGGGTGAACATGGAAAGATAAGGATGTGAACAAGACAAGACCTCACTCACTCATCTTCTATACCGCTTAATCCTGTATTCAGGGTCGCAGGGGACCTAGAGCCTATCCCAGGAGGCTTAGGGCACATGGCAGGGTACACCCTGGCACGCACACATACACTCACTCATTCACACACTACGGGCAATTTGGGAACGCCAGTTAGCCTAACCTACATGTCTTTGAACTGTGGGAGGAAACCGGAGTACCTGGGGGAAACCCACCAAGCACGGGGAGAACATGCAAACTCCATGCACACAGAGACGGGAATCGAGCCTSGCCRGKKATCGARCYCGGACCTTGGCGGTGCAAGGCGACAGTGCTAACCACTACACCACCGTGCTGCAGTATCTGCCAAATCATAATCCTTCACAACTTCCAAACGTAGATTAATAAAGTAACCATACAACAGGCATGATCATACAAATAATCAACTGCTTAAAAACTAGTTAAATTGGGCTTTGAGACAATAGCTTAAAAAAGGAATGTGATAACAAGGGTGAGGCTGTTGCAGAGTACGAGAGTAACCTAGAAACGGCCATAAATATTATGCACATGCTTGGTAGATTTCATAAATTCTGTGCGTATGTGTGCAAGGCATTGCAAATCAGGTCTACAAAATTATTCAGCTCAGGTCCTCATTTTTATTTCCCACTGTTTCATGAGCTGTGATTTACAGACCAACTGAGTAAATGATAAATCACTGAGGACAGTCTAGCATTGTACTTAATACAAGACATATTTTATTGAATTAATGTAACGTAACAATTACTTTCAAGGATTTTCTTACAGTGAGGATAATCCGCTCTTCTGTCCTCACCCACTGACACCAGTCTTTATCATCCCTTCACAGGGCACGGACACATTGTGGGTGCCTGACAGAGTGTGTGTGTGTGTGTGTGTGTGTGTGTGTGTGTGTGTGTGTGTGTGTGTGTGTGCGCAGAGACAG